>PVJO010005739.1:57767-95587 GCA_004026905.1 Hystrix cristata | reverse complement strand
CTCCTCCACTGTTGGTGGGAATGCAGACTGGTCCAGCCACTGTGGAAATCAATATGGAGATTCCTCAAAAAACTACAACTGGAGGTTCCATTTGACCCAACTATTCCCCTACTGGGGATCTTCCCAGAAGAATTAAAATCGTCATACCACAAGGACGTATGCACCACCATGTTCATAGCAACACAATTTGTAATAGCTAAGTCTTGGAAACAACCTAAATGCCCAACAACCAACAAATGGCTAAAGAAAATGTGGTTTTTCTACACAATGGAGTACTACACAGCCATAAAAAGGACAAACTAGAGTCATTCATATATAAATGGATGTTCCTTGAGAACATACTCTTAAGTGAAATAAATCAGACACTCATGAGCACACATCGAATTGTTTCTCTGATATGAGAAATCATAACTGTAAATAAGGACAAAGAGGTGTAATAGATATTTATAAAAGGAAGACGGTGTGCAGAGGAGAGGAGTACTAGAAAGAAAGAAGGGGAAAAGCAGAAAGGCAACAGGGGAAAGAGAGGGGAAAGGGAAAATATGGAAAATGATGAATGAACCTGCTGTAAATAGGGAGGGAGGGAACAGAGGGGAGGGGTGGGGGAGGGGGGAGAACCAAGATGCATCATGTATAGGTACAGAATAAATGTAATGAATGTGACCATTGTATGTAGAATGTACCAATACATGTTCTTGGTTTAAAATAAAATTTAAAAAAAAAAAGTTAAAAAAAAAAAAAGAAATAAGGCATCTTTGTTAGCTGCCTGAAGTGCACTATTATACTTTCTTCCTTACCTTCTTTTACTTGTATACTCTTAAACTAGTTCTTTGTATGACAATCATTTTGTGATTTATTTTCAATAGAATAGAAAGATAATTCTGCCTCCAGCTGGGTGATCAGAGTTAATTTTTTATGTTTAACACTTTACTGTCCCAGCTCTTTACGGAGCTCATTGTCAGAGTGGGAAAATCTCTCTCTTATTTAGATTTCAGATCATTTAAACGTTCCTAGTACAGTGACTAATCTTAACCACTCTGAACTGACATCACTCATTAAACTGTGTGTCACACTGTCTTGGAGTCACTGATGCTGGGTGCATCAGCCCAGTGGGCAGTGGGAATTCCTGGTAGCTCTTTCCCTGCTGAGAATAACTACACTTCAAAATAAAAGGGCACTACAGAACCATGTCACACCAATTCAAAATAAACGTCTTTCCAAATTAACTTTGCCTTACCATGGCCACTTCCATACCAGGTGATATGCGGCAGAATGTGAGGGGAGAAGTCAGAATGGAGATGGTATTTTAACCATGCAAGTATTATAAAACATAGTCATGTGAACACATTACTAGAACTCTTCCCAAGCCCTTGGAAGATGCTCACAGAAATGAGGGCCCTGAAGGGTAAGCTTCATCATCAGTTTCATGTTAAATCTTCTGTCTATGCTAATCACGCTGGAATTGAGCATTGCATTTATATACTTGCATAGGTACATACGTTAATTCTGCTTATAAACTTATTTTTACTTCCTTTGTTCCTACCCTCAGTCAAATTCTAGTTACATCCTGTCTTAGTCACTCTCTCATTGCTGAGACAGATTACCTGGCACCCACAATTTAAAGGAGGAACAACTTGTTTTGGCTCAGAGTTTGTAGAGGTCTCAGTCCCTAATCTGTTGGCTCTGAAGGCAGGCGGCATGGCAGAGGGGCATGGCAGAGGAGAAACAGTTCATGGCAGCAGGAAGCAGAGAGAGGGATCAAGGTAGGAGGGAGAGAGATAAACCCTTCCAGACCACACTTCCTGTGGCCTAAATCCTCAGACCAGGCTTTGCCTCCCAAGTCACATTTAGCTATAAACTCATTATTGGACTAATCCACTGATGAGTGTCATACCCCCATGATCCTGTCACCTCCCAAAAGACCCACCCGTGAGCACGTGAGAATTTGCACAGACATCTCCATACAAACCAAAACATCCTAACACCTGCTGTTTATTTAACATTCTCTTGCTTCTCCCTATCTCAGCAATCATATATAGGGACCATGGAGATTTCTACATACTGTTGCATTTAGTGTTCTGAGTCCTAATAAGTAATCATCATTAACGTAAAATAATATTTCTTATTCACCGTAGGTATGAAGTCATGGGTTTTATTTTTTATATTCAGAATGTTCTGCAGCATAAGACTTTTTTACTCATATATATTGACAAACAACTTTTGCTGTTGGTCTAAATGGGGGGAGCACTAGATTGGGAGTCTCTGGGAACTGAACTGCTTACGTAATCCTGGGTGAGTGGTGCATCCTGGCAATTCATTTGTAAAATGAAAATGTTCATCTTCATGAGCTCTCACACGTATTCCCATCATGGTCCCAAGTCCCAGAATTGGGTTGCAAGAATGAACCATAAGCTAATGAAATGCAGTGCTTACTATGCGTCTGTTTTAGTTAAGGCAGCCGCACAAGAAATATGAAAGCAGCTGCCTTGTCTTTATTTAACCAGTGGCAGCCGATTTGTACTTATAGCTTATTTGCTCATCAGAGAAGGATGTTACATCAAGCTGGGTGATGACTGTTACCCACACAGGGCTGAGTGCAAGCTTGAGAGACGTAAATGTGCTGCCCCTTGGCTTTTCCTGCAAGAGCCTTGTTCCCCGCGTTCGTGGGCAGAGGCCACATGTCACACGTCCTGCAGCAGAGCGGCTCCAAGAGTGCCAGAGACGCAGGAGCAGCAGGAATGCTGTCAGCGTATTTCCAGAGACTCTTCCTAGAGTTCAGCTGTGTCTAGGAAAGACTCATTTCATTCAGCGGTTACTCACTGAACTCACTTCTATGTGAGCATCTCTCAAGGCACTTAGATGAAGACAAGATTTTCAAAACAAAATCTTTGTCCTGGCAGAGCTGACATTCTGGTAGGAGGTGCCATCCATCAAGCAAATGAATATGTCAGTGCAATGAAGAAAATGAGTCAGAGGTCACCGAGTGATGGGGGTAGCAGCATTTTATTAAAGGTGGCCAGGGCGAGTATAACCACTCAGCAGAGGCCTGAGCTGTGTTAAGAGAGCAAGCCCAGCAGAAGGAGGAGCTGACATAAAGGCTAAACACCAATGTCTGGTGGCCCAGAGCCTTGTGTAAGTGTCGGCGTTAAATGGTGCTTCACCCCATAAGTGGAAAGGGCTATTCCGGGGGTCTGCTTGTCCTGCATGACAGCTGAAGCAAGAGAAGTGAGACAGAACCACAGGAAAGAAACTGTGGGGCCTCTTGAGTTCCCACATCACCCTGATGGTGATTACTTTTCATAGTTGGTTGATTCATTAAGTGAATGATTGATCATCTTGGCCTGACTTCCTGTAACAAAAGTAGAAAGTTACTTGTCTATTATTGCTAAATGGTGGTAAAGATTTACTGTTAGAATAGGACCAGGTATAGAAGGTGGATTTCAGTTGTAATCTTAGACTGAGCAAAGTTAAGATTTACAGAGATGAGTCTGTAACGGTAAAAGGAAACAATCACACAGAAACAATCTTTGCCATTCTTTTCATTCCTTACTTTTAAAATAACAAGTACTGGGTGTTGCTTTGTGCTTATAAATGTTAGTTGTTTCTTTATGGTAAAGTGGTTACTTCAGAAATAGATTTATAAGCCATCAATAGAATTTGTTAATTGGGATGCAAATGTGGTTTCATCTGGTATCTTAATCTTGACTGCAGTATATCAAGTTAACATTTTCATGTAGTTATCTAATTGGGAAAGTTTGGAATATAACTGTTTTTAACAGATCTCGTTCATATACAGTAGTCTTCCATACATTTTTTTTTAAAGGGAATGACTAATAAAATCTTTAGAAGGTTAATCTTTTGTGTGTTTGTTCTGAGAATCCAGTTAAGCACTGGGAAAGAGATAGTCTAAGGAGGAGATGGTGGAGTAAAGGAATGTTATAGATTTCACAAATTGGCAGAAGGAGGGTGCACAGTATTGACTGACAGGCTGGGCTCAGGGAAAGGAGAGGAATGAGCAGGGATTCTCCAGAGAAGGTGATGCCCAAGTAAACATGGCTTTTCATCTGGGCACTGTTTTACTGTGATCTTCACCTCTGGTAAAACTGGAAAGAGCTGAGATGTTGACAAGAGGGCCCTTAAAGGTGCCACTGCAGCCTAAATCCTGAGCCTGAGTAGGACAACAAGCCTGGAAACCTGTCCCAGTGGGGTCTGGCCAGGGAGGAATGTAGCAGTATCTCAAAGAAAAGCAAAAGAAACATAAAGAATAGGTGCTTTGTGCACCCAAGAGAGTATAGGGAAGTCCAGGATAAAGGGAGACATTAGTTGAAGGGTACAAAGTTTCAGTTTGATAGGAGGAATAAGTTCAGTGTAACAAGAGGAAATCAGAAAACAGTGGTGTGGAGGGATTGAAAGTAGATTTGTAAGTGAAAACTCTGTAGATTTGTAGGTGAAACAATGAAGGCGTTATTACTTCCATGTTTTATTTTTCTTAACCATATACATTGCATTGTTAGCATAACAAGAATAAACTTGGACATATGATTTGACTGTAAAATGCTGAGAAACTGTAAAGATAACCCAGTATTCTTTACCTGACTTGGTAATACTAAGCACATTATTAAAATAGCCCAGATTTATAGATACAAATTCAATAGCACAACTCCAGGACATCATAAATGAACAATAAAGTGGTGTTTGTTCCAAGACAGTTTCTGGGTGTTACCGAGACATCGCCTTTCGCACAGGACTAAGAATAGCTTCTATTTATGTCAGTGCATTTATGTCCTAGAGCAGAAGACGAACGATAAGATATTAGTCGGAAATGTTGAAAACGTCTGTCATTACACACTGTCGACTAAACAATCAGTAAGAGTATAAATGACATTTGTTACATGTGACTATGTATTTATCATTTATCAGTTTATTTGTCAATTTAAAGTCAAGAATTGACAACCAGGATCAACTGGAAGGAACGCTGAAGAGGCGCCTTTCGGAGAGAGCACACGGCCCCCCCCCAGACCGCGGGGCAGAGCAGTAATCTGTGTGCGGCGCTGCGCGGGAGCCAGATCTTTAGACTCCGCGGGGTCTCCAGCGAATTCTAGGAGTTCACCGATTTCATTTATGAACGTCAAACTTCAGGAACGCTTAACCACTTTGCATGCAGAAAGCTTTCAGAACTTAGCCATTACATATATTTGATTCAAGGGGAAGGTAAACAGGTGCCCGTTACAGATGGCGCCTGTGTGTGCCCTCACTCCATACGAGGCACCTCGAGGGATGCGACAGCTCTGTGCACAGTCCCTGGTGCAGGGAGGCGGAATGGCCTTAGGCCCTGGGCCATACAAGAAAGGAGTGCACAATGCGTAACTCTCCTGCATCCTCCTCTCCTCCAGAGTCAAGCCGCCATATTCGGTCTGGGCAAGAGCAAATCGTTTTCTGCTGCCTGAAATCTGTGTGACAGTGAGTAGGACTGCAGCCTGGAAGGTGCATGTGAAGAAAAACCTCACTCAGTTGCACAGCTACACTCTGAGCAGGAGTGGCCAACTCTGTGTGCATTGGACCGGTGCCATCCGGAAGGGGGATTTCCGAGTGGCCTCCGAGTGCGGCAGAAGCCGAGGGCTTCTCCTGAGGGTGCCTCTTCCAGCTGGCAGCCTCCCGCTGCGGCTCCTTGGCATGGGCACTGCCTGTCCTCTGGCCGGCCACTTGTGCCCCGAGCTCTAGCCACAGTCTTCCAGGTGTCCCCCCTTCTGTTGGAGCCCCTGTGCCTCCACGGTCGTCTTTGTGTGTAGGCCTCCCTGCAGATAGCCCTGAACCGGCTCTGTTCATCAGAGTACACATTTGACCGCGGGGAACCATGTGCCTTTACCTGACTGCATAGCTTTATCCTGCAGGGAGTGAGGAATTACTGAAGAATTAAACACAAGCAGTAATATGACCCACTTGGCTTGTGGAAAGGACACTGGCAAGTGTGCACTGGGTGAAGACAGATGAGCTGGAGACAAGGGAGACCAGCTAATCCCAGTCACAGATGAGGCCAGAGCCAGTGAGGGTCCCTAGACAAGGTCCAGGAGGAGTTGGATTCAGAAATATTAAAGCTTTTGATATGAGAGAACTTAATGACTAAGTGGCTAAAGAAAAATGAGTCACCCGCCAAGTGCCTTTTTGTTTTACAGGTGCATAATAAATTTAATCTCGTAACATTGAAATAGTAGCATAAGGAAAGCACAGGAGAGAGGCTGGAGCGGACACACTTTTATTTGGATATGTATCAGCTTTCCTTCTCTCTTCTCAATTCATAAACAATTTGCAAGAAATTGCATTCTGTAAGGAATGTTTTTGGTTATCATTTCTTCTATCTTTTGTCAAGGATTCACCTTACACATTTTCTTTTAAGTGCTTAAGGTGTATAAGACATAAGTAAAGGAAGCACATAAATGGCATTTAAATCTTCAAGCTAATTTGAACTTTATTTTGAAATAGTAGATTCTCTGCCAGATTTCATTCTTGTTTTTGTTGAAGTTTGCCCCATAAATCCCGCCCAATTCCATTTCCAGCCGCACAGTTTGATATTTATTTTAAGCAGCTGCTCATGAAAAGTAGAATTTAGCGATGGTTACAGTGGCATAAGGTGGGCTTCCATATGAGATCTGGGCTGCCGTGTGGCTTTCCTAGGAATACCCTTTTCTTTCATGCTCTTTCACCTACGCTTCAGCTGTGAGAATAAATCTGGGAAAACTGCCGTTTAGCCTTTTAGCACACTGCCAGCTTTGGCAATTGCGGACTGACTGGTTTTGTACTAAACACCACTGAAATAAAATGAATGAGTCTGATGAAAGCTTGGAAGCCCTGAACACTACAAATGCAAACCGTTAACAGATGCCATTTGCCGAAACTGGGGCTCCTCTAGCAGATGGGTGAAAGTTAAACGCAAATTGCACTATTTCTTTCGGTTCATTTGTTTTTATTGTAATGTAAAAAATTCTGCCATATTACAAAAAACTTCTGGCAAATGTTTCATGACTGTTTGGGATTTTCTAAGATCTTTGAAATTATAGTGACACTATTCATTTTCTATGAATACATTGAACATGTGAAAACAAACTTGTAATCAGTTTCTGAAATTTCTTTGGTATTCATGTTTCTGATATTGTAAATAATAATGAGATGTAATCACCAAATATGGAGACATTATCTCTATTTTAAATATCTAATGATGGGCTATAGTAGAGTACTGTCAATCAGATCTCTAATAGTTCTCATTCGTTTAGTACTGGAATTTTCTTTATGACCTTTTAGTTCCTCACATACTGTTGCAGCATTTAGATAATATACAATGCAGAAAGAGGATGGTGGTTTTGTTCCTCAGTTTAATGACTTATTTATCATTTAATGCAATCACTACTAATTGATAGTAACCTACAAGATCATCAATGGCATTATTAATAATTAATATTTAGATATGTATTGGCAGAGCACTGTTTTTCAAAATCTAACTTAGTAGGTTGTGTATCTCTAAAGAAATCTGCAGATAATCTTTTTTTACCTTCTTTCTGGTTCCTAAGATTATTTATCAAAAAATATTTATGCGAAGAGGGGGGGCTGGGGATTTAGCTCAGTGATTAGAGTGCTTGCCTTGCAAGCACAAGGCCCTGAGTTCGATCCCCGGCACCACAAAAAAAAAAAAAAATTATGCGAAGAGATCACAGGAAATTTCAGTGTAGTTAGAAGAATGTGAATGAATATCTAAATATTTAGGAAATTATTGAAAATATTTATCAGGAAGGATAATATGTCAGTACTTTTTTTTAACTTTGAAATGTATTGTTATTGCTATTTACAGGGTCCGGTTCGTGTCGCTTTAGTTACTCAGACCCCAGCATCATCGTGTCATATGCCAAGAATAATACTGCCGACTGGATTCAGCTTGAGAAAATTAGGTTTGTTGTAATTTCAAGCCTTTTTATAAATTCTGACGTAAATGGCTTACTACTTCCCTGTTTGCTTTCATTGTATCACTGACCTTTTCTTCATGGTAATCTGATTGTTGATTATGGCAAATTACATGTGTACATACACCCATAGTCCTTATGCCAAATTATTTTGGGTAAAGTGCCTTGGGATCATAACCCTTGCAATAGCATCCTCCACAAAATAGCATCAGCACACATTGCTAGAGGTGACCTGACTCTCACCTGTCGACCTGGGGGCATATCAGGTGACCACCTGTGTCATTTCCACGTGATGATACGGGTTGGTAGCTGCTGGGCCTTTTGCCTCTCGTCTCTAGCTCTGTTATCTCCTTTCTCTAATGTCCCCTAAGACTTGCTTTTAAAGCCTGTTAGTGTAATTCTGATGCAACTTACAATCATATATTTTCTTTATTAAAAAATTCTCTGGTAAGAAAATTAGATGCTTGAAAAATAAAGACAGTGATTCATGTTGAAAAGATTTGGTGAAATTATCAAAACTCAAATTATGTTTAGCACTTCTGCAAAGTTTAAATCATAAAATAAAATCCAAACTGAGAGCCTTAGTTCAGGTGTAAGATATTTAAAGGAGAAATACCTTGAACTTTTATAAAATGATTGTTATGATTGAGTTAGTTCTCAAATTAACATAAGTAGGATACGTCCCATCATTTTTCTGAAAGTTTTCTTTTTTCTACAAGCTGTTTCCTCAATTTTATTTTCTTACTAAAAGAACTGGGTTTTTTTAGGGAAACTGGACAATTATTAGATTCATAATCTTGACAACTAAACTAATTTGTACAAATTTCTATTACTATTTAAAAAAAATAAATTGAAACTTCACATCTAAGCTCTAGTCTAACCAAAACTGAGAAAGATGATTTTAACTCAGGAGATTTTAGCTCAAAAATTTTAATAAACTTTCTCCCCTGTGGCAGGATAAAATATAATTTATAGGCACCTGGCACAAGCTGAGCTTCAGCACGCTATGCCGAGGTTCCTCCCTCAGTGCTGGGGGTCAAACGCAGGCTCTTGTGTGTGCTAGGCAAGCACTTTACCAGAGAGTTACATGTGCAGCTTTGCTGTGCCAATTTGATAACAGAATATTTTGCTATTTAGCTATGAAAATGCATTTATATTCAATGCTTGTTTATGTGAATGACTTCAAGCACTATGGCATAAATATTGGAAAATTACCTGTATATCTACATTTTTCTTTCTAATATGCTATATATCACATCTTAAATAAATTGTAGTACACATTTCTTGCTGAAAAACAGTTATTTGTTTTTATGATAAATAATGAAACTACACATTTAATTACAATGTATAATGATGACGTTTGGCTGAGTTCATTTTTTTTTTTCTTCACTAAATGGCACTTTCAACTCTAGGCCATGTACCAAGCCATCATAGTCATTGATGCTCATTTTTCTCACCATTGGTGATCAGAGTGAAAGTATTTCCAATCACTGCTTAAAACCAAAATATATTTTCCTCAATGGAGTACTACACTGCCATAAAAAAGGATAAACTAGAGTCATTCGTATATAAATGGATGTTCCTTGAGAACATACTTTTAAGTGAAATAAATTAGACACTCATGAGCACACATCGAATTGTTTCTCTGATATGAAAAACCATAACTGTAAATAAGGACAAAGAGGTGTAATAGATATTATATAAAAGGAGGATGGTGTGCAGAGGAAAGGAGTACTAGAAAGAAAAAAGGGGAAAAACAGAAAGGCGAGAGGGGAAAGGGAAAATATGGAAAATGATGAATGAACCTGCTGTAAATAGGGAGGGAGGGAGCAGAGGGGAGGGGCGGGGGAGAGAGGGAGAACCAAGATGCATCATGTATAGGTACAGAATAAATGTAATGAATGTGACCATTGTATGTAGAATGTACCAATACATGTTCTTGGTTTAAAACAAAAAAAAATATATTTTCCTCAATAGTTTAGATTCTTTTTAAAACTAAGAGAAAAGAGATAGTCATCATGAAACATTTTAAAAGACAAGGGAATTGATTACCCCCAAAGGTAAGGTACGCCATCTATAATCTTCGCCGACAATTCTTCAGATAGATAAATATATATATATGTGCGTCACTGGTGAATGAGAAATACGACTTTTCTCCAGTCCTTCCAAAACTGATTTATGGCAAGTCCAGGGTACTACTAGTTTGCATTTTAGTACCATTTTTAATCTTGGCTGAGGCGATCATTTTTACTACAGCAGATTTCTACTTTGGTAAAATAAAATGTTTAATAAAAATATTTTATTATATAGCAGAAGGACCTAGATTCTAACAGATGTAATAAAAAAATCATGTTAAATTACATCATATTTTTAAAGACTGATCTGCATGAAGTTGTAAAGAATTATAAATGAGTACATTTAATTCTCATGGGAAATCTCACATTGCATATAGGCTAAACATATGAAAATGTATATGGTTACTAGTAATAAAATAATTACTACATAAATGCTAATTATTAAACATATGGCATAAAATGTCCTCTAATAGATTCATAATTTTAAAGTAAGAAGCCACATTAAGATCATAATTTCCTTTTTCTTCTTTTTTCTTCTCTTTTTCGTATTATCAAGCTAAGTAAAGTGTTCTAAATTTAGTAATTACCATGTGCAAAAACTTTGCAAATACTATGATTTTTTTTTTTTTACACAAGCATGGCAGTGAATGCCACTTCCTCTTCAGTTGTCCCTTTTACTGGCTTACTTGAATGTACTTAGTTCCCAGCTTGGGAACCTTAGCAATTTAGCAAGCTCTTGTCTCAAAATGAAAAATAAATTAAAAAGTAGATGTTGTTGAACTCCCCATATCACCATATGTTCCAGAGCCCCTTCCAACGTCAGCACAATCATCCACATCCTCTACCTTCCTGAAGATGCCAAAGGGGAGCACGTCCAGTTCCAGTGGAAGCAGGAGAACCTCCGAGTGGGGGAAGTGTACGAAGCCTGCTGGGCCCTGGACAACATCCTGGTCATCAATGCGGCCCATAAACAGGTCATTTTAGAAGACAGTTTGGACCCCGTGGACACAGGCAACTGGCTCTTCTTCCCTGGAGCAACGGTTAAGGTTTGAGCCCTTTGCTGTCCTCCTTCTTCCTTTGAAACCTAAAGCTCAATAAACCAAATTATTTAAAGATAACTACTAAAACCACTATTATGGGAATAACAGTCTTATTTCTCTTACCGTACTTTCCAAGGGTAGACTATCGCTATTACAAAAACATCTATTTATTCATTTGTTTCACGGGTATTTTTTGAGGGAACCTCAGCGTCGTGTACAGGACTGGACTCAGGGAGCATAATCTCAAAAAGACAGACATATTTCTTGCCTGTGTGTCACTGTCAGTTCAGGGAGGCAGATAAACATATCATCATGCAGACTAAAGCAGCCTGCTATTAGGATTGCTGAGAAAGCACAGGGTGCAGCAACGAGTCCAGAACTGGGGTATAAGAAAGGTTAGCCAGGAGAATGGGCAACCACACAGAGACGGGAGGGTGACTGGGATGTGGCCAAGTAAGAGAAATAGTGTTTCTAGAATTGGAAATTCTATACATAAGGGTCCTTAGGAATTAAATGTTTGTGTTCCCTCAAAATTAATATGCTGAACTCCCGACTGAAGTATGATGGTGTTAGGAGGTAGAGCCTGTGAGGTCATCAAGTCATGTGGGTGTAGCCCTCATGAATGGGATTAGTGCCCTCATCAAACACCCCAGAGGGCTCTGTAGCCCTCTTTCCATTTCATGAAATGCAGGAAGTGGGCTTTTAGCGCACACTGAATCATCTGGCACCTTCATGTTGAACTTCCTTGCCTCCAGAACTGTGATAAACAAATGTTTGTTGTTTAAGCAACCTGATCTATGCTGTGCTGTTGCAGCAGCACGAACTAAGACAGGCTGGAAGGTGGGAGCACAAAGCAAAGGTTGTGGACAAAGTTCAAAATGTTGCCCAATATATTGAGTGAGACTTGTGGTAAACAATTCTAGAGCTGTGGCTACTGACCAGACCTGAAAAGTCTTGCCAGCTGCTTCAGAATTTGGACTTTGTGCTGAAGGTGATGCACAAGGAACAAAGTCAAGACAAGGGCACGTGCAAAGATACCAAGCAGGAGGCTGCTGACAGGATTCTGACGGAGGTCATGTTGCTACAGTTAGGGGAGAGAGGATGGGGACATGTGGATATATTTTAAAGATTTTCAGGAAGGGAATAGAGAAGGCTGCAGACTGGTTGAGAAGGTAAGGGAATGACAGATGTCAAAGACAAGGTTTGGGCAGCTGAATGAACAGGGTTGTCATTCAGTGAAACAGGAAACAGGAGGAGGAACAAGTTCACAGAAAGTTGGTCAATTCAATTTGGATTTATGGGTCTTGAAGATCTTGAGGAGGAGGGAGAAAAAGTATTTGGAGAGGGTTAGAATCATGGGTTAGAAACTCAGAGAAATACCCAAATTTGGGAATTGTCATCAATTGTTATGAATGTGAATTGCAATCATGGGCTTGCGTACCCGAAAGTATGTGGAATGAAGAAGCAATAAGAAAAATTACATTAGACCCTCAAGTGGACCCTGTCGGGTGTCCGATATATGAAAAAATGCAAATGCGACTTGGGTAATTTTTTAAAATGTGACTTACTGTTGCAAATAATAATATGATAATAAATAGTCCTGTGAGGGTGAGGGTGAGGGTGAGATCATAGGAAGAGTACCAAGTAGAATATGAAGATCTAAAATGCTGACCTCTTTTTAATTATTTATTTCAGTACAAGAAGGATTGTAAATTACTTTGTAAATCCTCAACACAGGACCTCTCCTGACACAAATAACTTCTTCCTTAACTTCTTCCAAAATCTAGTTATTTTACTTCAATTTGACAGAATTACACCAGTTGAGGCATTAGAAACAGGCATATTCTTTGCTCAATTTAGGAAAACATCCCAATAAACCTTATGGAAAATTTATTCTGAAAAAGAGCCTAGGGGCTGGGGAATTTAGCTCAGTGGTTAGAGTGCTTGCCTGGCAAGCACAAGGCCCTGAATTCAATCCCCAGCACCAAAAAAAAAAAAAAACAACAACAACAAAAAAAAACAAAAAAAAACCCTAAAGCCAGGACTTCTTTAAAACGAGTCCACACGTTCCTTTTGCATGGATATAGAAAAGAATTTGTGTCAAGATAGCCTGTGTACTCTTCCACAGCCGCTTGATAAAACAGAGATTTCTGCTCTTGTTCAACACTGGCAAGCAGCTGCATAAACCCTTTTCCCGTGATGACTATTTATCATTTGGTCTCGGTACCCTTTGCTGCATAAATGTACTTTTTCTGCCTCATTTTCCAAGCTATTATACTAATCTAATTAACTGTTCGGTTTCTTAATATGTGTACTTTGGTATCACCCATGATAAAAATGCATGAAGTGTGGTTTTGCTTCAGTAGTAATTTTAATTAAATTACAACTTTGGACAGAATATGCTTTTGCTTTCTGCTCTCTCAGCCTACTCATAGGCTTACCAGTCACACAGCTGAGAGTTTCCAAGGACTTAAGTCTAATAAGAAAAAAAAAAATTGTAGTAATGATTTATGTCATTGTCTGCCAGGTAAGAATTTTTCTCTGGCATTTTTTTTTTTAATTTTCAAATAAATGCAGTAAGAATTTGTGTTTTTAACTTGTTTACATGACCACCCTTTTGGATTAGTTCATACATCTCAGAATGAAAAAAATCGCTTTTGCTAGGTAATTTAGAGGTCTAGATATAAAAATCTTTTATCTAAACTGTATTAAATTGTTTGTCAAATATCGTTCTTCTACTTGGTGACTTCTGAGATGATAACTCAGTAAAACCAGTTAGAGAATATAGTTCAGTTTTCTTATTGGTTACAAGGTAAGTTTCAAGCATTGATTTATTTTGGACCATCAGCTGTGAGAGCTTTGTTTGTTCAATCTACACTTTATCTTTCTTCTAAGTTCACTAAATGTTTCCAAGTTATTTCCATCTTAACTAAGTCAAAGATTAAGTCTACTAACAACTGAAAAACTATGCATATTACAAGATAGAGTCATCCAAGGAAAAATTCCAAGCACAGGTAGAACTACAATATTTGACTAAGTAATAATACTCATTTTTTATTGAGCACTTACTCTTCCAGTCACTGATATGCACACGCACATGGGATGTACAGATACATATGTACACACATGCTTACATAACTCGAGCTTTATAAACCTATAAAGAAGGCGCTATTTTAGCTCCAGTTTTCAGATGTGGAAGCCACAGTACCGAGGTTTTGAATACCTGGACCAAAACACAGCACTCAGCAGTGGCGGGACCAGGCTTTCGACCCAGGAGTCTACTTCAGGGCAGTGAGTATAAACTCACATACTTCCTGACTGTCCTGTGTTTCTTCTCAACATCCACCTGTTAAATTATTTTCCCATTTTCCACCACGACTCTCTGGCTACAGGTTAAAAGATTCTTCTTTCGTCGTTCTTCTTGATCTTACACCGTTTTGTATCGTACATGCTGTATGTTCCTTTTCCCAGATAACTGTTTTTATAATTAGAATTTAGCAGTTCCGCCCAAGTGCTGCTCACTCCCTTCTCTTCGACATAGTAACAACTGATCTTGTTTTCAAAATTCTAGTCAGTGGTCCATCTCAGGTGTTGACTGCTGACCTAAAGACAACTTAAGGAAATGCAAGTGTTAAAGTGTGGAGTCATTTGCAGTAACCCCCCCCCACCGCCATGCGGTACAGTGAAGTAGGCATTGCGGGATTATAAAGACAGCAAGTCTAAGCAAACACCAAACAAGGATGTCGGAGCCAAGAGTTGACCAAAGGGATGCTACTGAGAAAATCTCCAGCCCCGCTCATTCCCTAATGCAAATTACTCAAGACCCTGAAGCCTTCCTGTGACAGTCCACAGGATGCAAGCCAGATTCCCTAGCACATAATCCAAAGACCTTTGCATCTTGGCCCGGCCTGACTTTCCCTTCCATGCCCTACCCCATCTCGCTCCAGCATCACAGATACTGCCCAGGATTTCACACTTCAGGCCGTCTGGAGATAGCTTTCCACATTTCCTTTTTCTTTTCCTACTAATTCCTCTCCATCCTTAGGGGTCCGATTCAAATATCATTGTCTCTGTGAACCTTTGCTTGGTGAATGTGTCTCTCTGCTACGCGGCACACCATCAGGTTGAACAAGCAGGATTTGTTGGATGGAGACTAGATGCAAAAACTGACATTCTTTTTCCCATGGCCATCTGTGTTCATTCTAATGGCTCTTTGTCCCTGCATGAAAACTGGTCCTAAGAAGGCCGATAGACCAAAAGGGTCATCTTGTTGCATTAGTTTCCCAAATATCCTGTAGTAGGAGAGGGCGAGTATGAACTTCACACATGATATCATTTTATATGCCATTAGAGTAATATTAAAATCAAATCCATTAATTGATTACATTAGACACAAATATTGCCCCAGTATAAAATAAGCAACAGTTTTATTTGAATTAAGTTTCAGTGCCATTTGTATAGAACAGTCATTTTCCTTATTAACTACAAATATTTTTAAATGCTTATGAGTAACAGAGTAATGAACTATCCAGCTGCCGATCTTGAAAACAATGTTCGAGGGTGACAGGTCAAATAGGAAGGACAGAAATGAATCGTTATCACTCACAGTGCATATTTCTTTTGCCTTCTTTCGATATTTCTTTCAGTTTCTTTGGGAATATTTAATCCGTTTCACATGGACCTATCCTTCTTGAGCCAAAGTAGGGCACAATGATGTAAGACCCAGTAGAGTCATTAGCTTAAGGAGTTACATGATCTGGAGACTTGCAATTATAGGTCACCAGTTTAAATCTGCCCTGAATTGGAAGAAAGCCATTAGCATCTGTTGGCTCGTTAGTAATTAATATGAAGTAGATATATAGGAAGCCAGCTTTTAATGTCCACCCTGGCTTTAGATTCATTGGGCTCTTTGATTTGGGGTTGGAATGCTGAGGAGGACTCTAAAAGGTTACAGCGTCAATATGTCTTCCAGAATAGCCATCTGTGTTTCCTCCATTCTCCTGCTCAGCCACGGCCCCGCCCGACTCATCTCCCAGGATTTTTCCAGAGAACTTTCCCGTATGAGTGAAAGGTGCACCACATTCTCCTGTCTTCTATTTACCACCATCATTTTTACTGCCAGCGAGTCCCTCAGCAGCCCTTCGTTCACTACCAGGCATGTGAGGCTTTAAAGGTCACTAAATAGTGCTGCAAGGGCAGGAGCTCCTGGAGTACCACCCTCCTTAGCAATCTCTGGAGGACACAGTTGCTGCATTCAGCAAAGGAAGGACACTGCAACACACGTAACACCAAGCCCCCATCTTGATCGTGGATTCATGGACTCTCCCTTCTTTTATAGAGTATCACATCCTTTTTATAAACTTTCATACATGATTTCTAGAATGATCAAGAATTGGTATTGGTTGTTCCTATCCTAAAAATATGAAGTACACAGTATCAGGTCATCATCTGCAGTTACTAGAATAGCTCTTGCTACTGCGGTTTCTGTCACCTGGCAGCAACTCTGTCTAGTGGCTGTGGGTGTCTGGGCCCCATTTAAGAGTCACAGCACATCCTGCCCACCCAAAGCAAGGTAATGATTTGCCTCAAGGCACTTTCTGGAGCAACACATGTGAGAATGGTCTTGGTTTTGCCCTCAATGATGAAAGGATATGGATGGAATTTTTCCACTTTCTCCATTTAAAATAGTATCCAGGTTTAACATTTCACCCTGGGTAGGATTCTTGTATCCAGGAATGACACTTGAAACATACTGGATGCTGGATATTAATCAATGAAAATAATAGTGGCAGTAACTATAATTCCGACCAATAATAATAATGGTAATGATAGTAGCAGTACTATTGGTAGCATGTCCTAAATGCTTTGTGGGTGCCAGCACTATGAGGGAAGCCTTGTCTATGAGAACATGGGGTGTCTATGAGACCCTGGATGCTCAGCGTTTGGTTTTGGTTAGCCACACTAGGAATTGCTGAACACTCCACCACGAGTTATCTCCTTCCAGCTCCTCAGACGTGCATCCTTCGACCTGAGACTATTCTTAATCTCGGGTTCAAAGAAAAGCATGATGTGTAACTTTCTGGAGGGTCAGCCCAGAGCTGTGCAGCCACCTGCTTTCCATGGCTTCATCAGAGGGAAGCCCTGCAAAGGCCAGGCTGTCTGTCCTCTGAGGAGAATTAGGAACTAATGGTTTGGAAGGGTTGAATGTGTGTAGGGAGGTTTCATTTTTTTCTCCTCATCCTTTAATAATACCTCATGAAGCAGAATTTCCAGATGGATCAATAGCCCATGGAGGTGAGTACTGGTCAGGCAACTGTTTCATTTTGTTTGTTTATTCCCATCTGTGGCAACTGCCAGAATTTTTATTTCGAACGCATGAATCAGCCGTGACTCCCCAGCGTGTGTGTATGTGTACACGTGTGCGTGTGTAAGAGAGAAGGAGAGCCCATTAATAAATGTTTCTCTCTGCTCAGCTATCCTGCTTTTCCTCGGCAAACGCATAAATCGCCAGCTTCTGTCCACCCTGAAATTGACTACAGATTAAATGCAGATCACTGTGAGATAGGTGCTGCTCCATGTATTTTTATTTTCAAGAAATCTTCCCACTGATTGCTGTGCCTGCAGTTGCTAATCTTTTTCTATTTATTACCCTAGTTTATTGTGTGGCCAGAGCAGAATTCCAGATTACTTCTTCTACACATTTATGTCAACTAGAATTGAGAAATAAATCAGCACTAAATGTCACAGATTCTGTCATGAAGGTTTGGCCTTTAGAATAGCCTGTGACTTGATCACACGTATTTAAAAGAAATTCCCTTACAAGTAATTAATTTAAATTTGCAAATTTATACCAAGGATGTGCAGTAACTAAGGTACAGAATTTAGAAGGGTCATATCTTAATCTCTTTCATCCTACTTTGGTTTTTAGTTTGATTGCTTCCTCTTTACCACATTTAATGTTGATAAATATCCAATAGTGACAATTTTCCTACTTTAGCAAACACTGAAAGACCCTGATGAAGACAACAATTAGGTAAATCAACAATCCATGAAGGAGAATCATTTATCAGAACAGGAGACTCTATTAATTTTCTTACTGCTCTTCTACATTATGCATTTACCAGATTTGGTGTCCCAGTGGACAGTAGGCAAGTTCCCAGTCCTGAGTAAAAATTGAAACTTACGTTCTTGGCTCCCGCTGTCACCTTCATGATGCTATTGTCACAAACTGCTGACTCGTCAATGGAGAAAAGAAGGGTCATTACGTCCAAATTTAGGGTAGGGGTTGCTAATTTGTTTGAAAAATTTAAAGTCACAATTCAAGTTGAGGCTAGTGAGACAAGAAAAACTAAAATGGTGAAAGGGAAGATCGTGCTAGGAGTTGAGTGCATTTTTAACCTAGTTTTTGGGAGTATAACCTCCTAGCAGAGCAGCACCAGCTTACTATAGTGCCCATTGTGTCTTCCATAAAATACTCAAGTGAGTACCCTAGAAAAGGGTTGCAGTAATCCATTTGATGATTTTGTTTTCTTAGACTATACAAGGTAAATAGAAGCAAATTGTATGCTTTTCAGAAATGTGCTTTACAGATTGCTATCCCGCCTTTCTAATGAGAATAAACCTGAGCACAGTAAGACTTGTGGCTAGTCCATGTTCCCATGTCTTTTTCCATTAAGAATCGGGATGTTAACTATGATTTTCTGGCCAGATTCCAGCATGGTTAATTGCATGCTGTCTACCCAAATTCCCTTTGCTTGGGATATTCTTCACTCCAGATTGTATTGCTCTTATTGTCATATTTCCCCCAAGAGGTGGGTACATGATATTGTAGAATGAGCCAGAATATAATTTGTTAAGCTAATAAGAGTACTTTGGGGATGAAGGGTTAACTGTAATAGTGTGCTTTTCACAATTTCCCCCCAATGAGGCCTATTTGTACAGTAATTAATGTGGAATAGCATTAGTGAAATGTGGAAATGAGCCAGATCACCATGACAAGAGTCACAATAATACAGAAGGAGCTAATTTTGATAAATTCTACAGAAAATATCCATTCAGACAAATCCCCACAGCCTCGATGCTGAGCATACTTTTGTTTTTGTTGTGTTGTGTTTTTGTTTGAAAGTGACACATTTAATCACTGAGTTAACACAGTATTCAAGAAGCAAAATTTATTTTATGCTACATGAACACTTAAGATACAGTGACATTTCCATCGTCTTTGTACCTGGCACAGCCCCTAGTACAGTAACTAACAGAGTGGCATTCATTATGGTAAGGTTTCTTAAAAGAATGAACAAAAGAAGGAAGAATATTAGCATTAGCATTTACAGATGCTAATTTGATTCAGTAATCTTGGAATAGGCACGTTCCCCTGCAGTCTCTGATCTAATCCTTATAAGTATCCCCATTTCACAGATGAAAAAACAGAGGCTCAGAGATGCCACATGGCTCTGAGTTTTGAAGCCAAGTCTGTTTTACTGTAAAACCTGATCCTTTTGTTCTGAGTTATATTGCAGCCTGGGATCCCACATGTGTGTAGCATCTTTGGCCTTAATTTGAGGAGGCAAGCCTGAAAACCTCAGACTCTGAAAGACAAGTTGATCCCTGAAGACAAGGTTCGCAACTGCCCTATGGAATTTCCCAGTGTTATTCTTTCTCTCATTACTCCAAATCCATCACTGTTGCCATTTTAAAGTTGTCACAACTATTGCCAAGTGATTATACACTTGCCACAAAATATATCATAAATTGAATCTTTATAAATCTTAGTACGAAGTGGTTCAAATGTGAAAGCTTAATGAATCCAGAAAATAATTAGGAAACAACCGCCCTTGGAGCTCCCTAAAATTTAGTCACCGTGGTTGAATCTATTGTGTTGACTAGAGAAAACGCACTTCAGCCTGTCGCACCTGGACTGTGTTCACAGCCAAGTTTTCAGTCTTTAAACTGGCACTAAATTACCTAGAAATTGAAAGTGTAGAAAATAATAAAAATTCATTTTGTCCCACGAGAGAAATCATTCTTTTCCTATTTTTAGTTTGATACTAAGTAAACTTCGGTACCTTAAAAGACCATTGACCCAGGGGGTAGAAGATGTACATTTCTATATGATAACAGCTGTGACATAGCAAAAGGCTTAGGAAACAATGCTGTGCAAGCTACAAGTCAGTCAACTTCCAGCCACTCCAGCACGCATCTCACATTCATCCAGAAGTTTCTATTTCAATGTACTTTATTTCCAGTTGGACAGTGGCTAATTTATGGTTCTGCCAACAATACCATTTTAATTAATTTTATTCATCTTACTTCTCTTTCCTCTGCCTCTCATATCTCATCTGTTTGCGTTGCCTAGATTTTAATTAAAAAACCTCTCCTCTCTAAGGAGCGATCTGAAGTGGCAAAAATAATCACTTAAAATATTACAGTCATTAAAAATTTGGCTGTGGTGGAAGCCATGCATTTTCAATTTTCCTACAAATGATATTTTAGCTTCCTTTTAAAGTGCACTTTGTATCTGAATTGTCTGCTACCAGCCAGCTTGGCTCTCAGAAGTGGTCTTCCAGCTGGGCGGGCTGAGTGACAGCTCCTTAATGGAGGAAATGGGTGGCGGGGAAGGCATAGCAGGCAGATCTCATGCCATCTGCCACCAGCTCTCTGCATGCTGGCATGGCCCAAGTGCCCAGTGTCCTCATTCCAACAAAAAGGGGATCGTCAAAAAATAGATCATAAAGCTGTACAGATGCCTGAAAGAATCATCGAGGCCATTAGACCCCGGGGGGATAACATTACCAGGTGCCTCTTTGATGAAAACCTAATTAAACTATGGTGGAGGCAATGGTAAGTTCTTTCACAAGTCCAGAGGTGAAATCGTTAAAATTTTCAGCTGAGTATAGGGAATAAGCTTAGGAAAACACTCACCTGAATTGTGGCCAAGGACTTGTTATACAGAGGAATTTGCACTGATGTTTCCTGTTGATGCTTTCTGACTGGCAAATTCTTGTCACTTACTTATACACTGTGTTCTGCTTGTCAAGTAAAGGAAACCCATTTAGCAGCAAAGTAGAAAAATATGGTTGATGGGCAAAGAGAAACCGACTATCTTACGAGATTTTAAAAACTGGTTATCTGCTAGTACTTTGAGGTATACAGTATATTGATATGTAATCAATCAAAGCTAAATAAGCAGAAGTATAACTGATACAATAATCGATGTGCATTAGGAGGGCTATAGAAAAATTGAGTCATCTGCAGAATTTGTACCCTTATTTTATCCAAAATAGATGTTCATTTACCTGATAAATATTCAAGCTAAGTCAATCGAGAGTTAAGACTCAGAAAGTTATATGTGATATATAACAATTTGCTCAGGAAAACCTGATAAATTTTCATGACTCAAAATAAAGTAGTCCTGAATTCCAAAATATGCTTGTTTTATCAGCTGAAGTGTTTATGTATCTCGCAAAATTAGACATTTAATTGTTGAAATTGTCTAGATTTTAATTGTTATTGCATATAAATGACATGAGTTTGAATAGATGCTGAACAAAAACAGCTGAATATTAAAACTGAAAGCAATTTCCTGAAATTCTTGTCGTACTTTCAATGCGTGACTCACTTGGATTTTTAACGCAGTAGAGTGATACTCTACAATGCAAGTTCATCTGTAAGAAAAGTGGCTTCAGTCATCTTGTGTTATAGAATTTTCCAGTGTTTGGAGAATATTTGATAATCTGCCAAAATTTGGAGAACTCTTCACATTCTAATTGATGGTTTTATGGTTCTAATTGATGGTGTCCTGCTAATGCACGAATGTTTGCATATTCTTTCCATATTGTAGAGTGGAGCATATTCTTGTGCATTTTACTAAAGGTTTTAATTTGATGTGAAGAATTTAAATGACTATTCTGATGAGAAACAAAAATATTTTTAAATACTCTTCTATTTTTCTATCACCTATGGCTAAGAGTATGGAATATAGTAGCCTATTTTAAGCAGATATTCAGAAATAACGATTATTTTCTAGCACTTAGAAGTTTCCAGAATTATTTCCGTAGCTATTTCCCATAATCTGTCTAGGGAGTAGCGTTGATTCTATTCCTCAGTCTGAGAAACTGAGGAATAAGGAATGTTAAATGATTTGTGCAAAAATTCCTTAGCCGTTAAGCATGGAAAGTACATTTGAACATGCCTTCTAATTCCAACCTCCAGTTCCTTGAAAATGGATAGTAACTGAGTTCTCATTCTTTATCATCCCAGTTGTTTTGAGTGTGCAGCCCTACTTTACTTGTTTCATGTCACTGCCAGATTAGTTGAGTTAGGTTCCAGGGGAAAGTTCAAGCACACTGTGGTTTCCCAAGCACGGGCAGAGATGCCCAAAGAAACATGTGAAAGCCTAGAACTACCTCCATCCAAGTACATTCAGCTATCAATTCTTAGTTTGGAGGATATGTAAGAAATCAACCCAATTCCAAGACAAATTGCACTCTTGTGACCTGCCCTACAAGCAAGTTAACACGAAGCTCTAACTTGCTTTGTAATTAATTCCGTAGAAGGAGAACCCACCCCTGGCCTCTGCCCTGCCCGAAACTTCCAGTATAGAGCCCGTGTATAACCAACTCTTAGAAAGGGGGCTCGGTGGGCCCACCAGCTCTCCAGTAGCTCGAGAGTTCACTGGTTTGGCAGACTGAACCATTTTTTGTGGGCCTGAGAGTACCCTGCTTGCCCATGTGACTTTCGGGGAGCATCTTGCTCTCACTGCCAACCTTGAAAACATCGGGTTCTGCTCAGAACAGAGGCATAAACCATCCTGACCCCTGAAAGGTGCAGAGCACAGCAAGTGGGTGTGTTCTGTGTGTCTCCAGATTCTGCTACCTGCAAAAGGGCAGCCTCGTCTTGATTAGAGGGGAAGACAGCGCTGCCGCCTGCTGAGCTGTGGCTGCTGGCTCAGGTGTGTCCCAGGCTTCTTTTGGTAGGTTGTCACGCTAGTAAGCCCACAAAGAGCAGTTTTTCTCCCCACTCCACACCGGAAGCGCAGCAGGCTCCTCCAGGAGGGACAACAGAGCTCAGTTTGACAGGCAGGATTAGCAATCTTTAGGGCAAAGACTCAAACTCACTGTTATTAAAAAAAAAAAAAATAAAAATAAAAACTGCCCACTTGTTCAGTTTTATCTTTAGTATTGAGCAAACTAAATATTTACAGAATTTGCTATAAATTGGTTTAAAACAGCCCTATAGAGACTTTAAAATTGTATGAAAGACTGTACCATTCTATTCTCAGAAACTAGTCAAAGATAAACCCTACTAGGTTTTAGATCCTACTGATTTGAAAATCAGTTAAGATTTACTTGAAAGGAGGTTTTTTCCTAGGTATCTTTCTTTATACTTGCTCTGGTCAATATTACTTGTGTTTCATAAACAAACACTATTGTGGTGATAGTGGTAAAATGAACATTTGATAACTAATTTTTAGGGGGCTGGGGATTTGGCTCAGTGGTTAGAGTGCTCGCCTTGTAAGCACAAGGCCCTGAGCTCGATCCCCGGCACCAAAAAAAAAAAGCTAATTTTTAGTAGTTACGCAATTGCAAATGGCCTGTTCAGCTACCAAACATGAACAGCAAAATAACTAACAAAAAAATCCTTTAAAATGTACTTTTATTTGTCAAGTATACCAATTCATTTTGTGAAACTAACTTAACTATATGCCACCCAGTTTTTCTAGGATTTTACTTTTTACATAAACTTTCTATCTCAACTAAGTTCAAAATGTGCACCAACTATATTAATAATATAAATATCGGAAGGGTAGCAAAAACTGTGTGTAACAGTTTTCACATATTAACAAATTCTGTGCTAAATGAAGCCAAAATTGAAATAATTAAATTGGTATTTAGTCAAAAATGGCTAAAGTTTCATGTTAGGTGAGTCATTCTTTTTGTCCTACAGATATTGTATTGAAATTATAAATGATTCCCTTCATGAACAGATTTTTCATGTATGCCATTTCCATGGATATTGACTTTTGTATTGATCTCTGCATCTTTATATTAATTCCAAGTAAATGTAGGCCACAGTTGATCAGGATTCCAGACTGGGGAGATAATAGTGAAGACCATTATTTAGAGCTCACTGGGTTTTTTATTAGGAAAGTAAACTTTGCATTCCAGTTAGCATTGGTTGTCTTTATAATATGCATGACAAAAGAGGATTCCTAGATTTCTCATTACTTGACAATTTCTATTTACTGTTAAATAAGCTAAATTCTAGCTTTTGATCAGTACGTCTGGGTGAGGAATTGTATATAATGAGCTCAGTTTAGCATCCACAAATAATCTATCTCACTGCATTTGAAGAAGATTCTCAGTGGGTCCAGGCCATATCCTACAGTATTAGCTAAACTGATGATAAGCCCAGAGCAGGTACAGATGTCTTAATGCTAGAAAATGACTCCTTTAAGGTCAAACAGTTCTACTCTCTTGAACTTGTGGAAATTTTATTTACTCTTCCAATCCAGTAGCAAGTCTAGTTCTAACTCAGTTGATTTTACCAGCCATGGCCAGTTTAATTGTCATCCAGCGTCTCTTTGTACCCATCTCACCCCCATTTTAGCAGACTACGGCCAACAAAATAGTGTGGAGACTCTCAAGACTGCCATATAAGATCTTTTACAATCAGGTTCCAGTCTAATTCTCAAATCATGCCTACTTTTCACCTTTATAATTTGTTCATATTTGTCCTCCAACTTGGATTTTTGATTATCCTTTCTAAAGCCAACTGATGACCGACATATGCATGAAGGCTGTTCATCTCGACCAGTGCTGGACATGGTGGCTCCTACCTTCTCTCACTCCTTATGCATCAGTAAGATGCCTAGCACAAGACCTCCCTCTGATGTATCTCAACTAGACTGGAATTTTTGAAAGCCAAGATTACGTATTATTGCATTATAAGTGCCTCCACAATCCCTTATCTAATGCCTTTTACATAGTGATTTCTCCATAAAAGAATTACTGATTACCTGAAAAGGAATAGCCATGTCATCCACTCATTCAGTTATTCAGCTATTCAACAAATATCCCTGAATGCTTACAGTAGGCCAGCACTGTGATAAGACAGAATACAGTAAGGAACAAAAGGACCTGATCCCTGCCCTCCAGAACGCTCAGTCACTGGGCCTGATGTGTTTTTATCCAATTATTTTTCCTCATTTCTATTTCATTTTAAGAATCTAAAAAACTGAAAACATCATTTGGTCTTTCTTATATTAGCATTTCCCTACATAGGAACAAAATTGTGCTTAGTGCAAGCTTCTAGTTTTGAGAAATAAACAGTTTCTTCAACTCCAGAGTTTGATTTTTGCCTTTGGCTGTTCATTTCAAGCTAAAAAATAGAGATTAAAAAAATGGATCACAAGAAATTTTTTTTTTTTATTCTTTGCAAGTGTTCTTTTGGAAACTGACAAAGTCTGTGACTTCTTAGCTCTTCACTGGGGCCATCACACACTGCTTAGGTTTGCTAAGAAACCTACTCAGAAGCTGTCTGAGCGTACTCCATCATATCTGGGATTACTCTGACTTTTTCTGTAGTCCATGTTTTGATTAGCTGGCTATTCTACTCATATCCCATTTACAGACGAATTGTGAAAGATTTGAATGGCAAGTCAGAAATATATGGAATATTGAAAAGGTCAGTGTGATTTAGCCCAAAACCACAGAATTTAAAATATACAGCAAATCGCTATCAGACTTAATTTCCACAACAAGGGCTGTGGTAAAGATGGGAAATTATTCTAATTAAAATATTCTTGTTTCTTGCTGTAGGCTGGGATGGCAAAGCTCAAATGCCCTCTTGACTCCTTTTTTGTGATAACTTAATAAGTCAGAATGAAATTGTAATTGAATTAAACAAGGCCAAATAAAGGAGGTAACAAGCCCTTTTGATTTGAGAGTCCATCATAGAGGGAATAATATAATGACTTTCCTAAAAAACTCTAATTATACATGAGCAAGACAGATAGAGCTACAGAACCAATTCAACAGCCACCCCATGCTCTCTTTTTATCTGCAGCATAGCTGTCAGTCAGATGGGAACTCCATTTATTTCCATGGAAATGAAGGCAGCGAGTTCAATTTTGCCACCACCCGGGATGTAGATCTTTCTACAGAGGATATTCAAGAGCAATGGTCAGAAGAATTTGAGAGCCAGCCTACAGGGTAAGTAATTGTTATCTCCCATGCTGTGTACAGCACTTACATTTATTCCACTGGACGTATTTTAAATGCATAGTGTTAAATAGCAAAAGCATACTTAACATCCACACTGATGATTCTTAGACAAGATAAAAGGGGAACTCTTATCCTTCAGACTCTTTCATGCATATTAAAATCTGTGCTAACAAATATCTTTAACTTCACCTGAATACTTACATCTCATCTTAATTTGTTCAGCTTTCACTGGGACAATGGGTTTGTTTGTTTTTTTTTAATGTTTGTAGAATACAGAATCTTTCCACTACTATTATATTGAGATTTCCAATTGTCTTCCTGAGGTCTGAGATTTATAGTGCTGCTACCTGATTTTCACTGGAATGTGTCTCTGATCCATAAAAATTGTTTAGGGGATCAAATTTATCTTTGAGAGATTTATGAAGGAGGGACTTGGGACTGAGGTGAAGTAGAGGAGCCTTGAAGCCGTGTGGATGGCTTGGCAGTTACTGTTTTCTTGCTGTTTGTGCTGTGCACCTGCTTCTGAGTTCTGGGTCCCTAAAATAACTCCCCTGAGGAAACAGCAAGTTCAAACTGAAAAAAATAGATTCAGAAAATCAAAATCCGTAAGTTAGTATGGGTTGGAAGGAAATTCTGGGAATTTCTTGGTTCCCACTTGCTTTTTCCTTTTGTTGTAAATACACGTAATCAGAATACCGGGTGTTTGTTTTCTAGTCTGTATTTCTAATACAAGGATGACGATGAATGAAATTAGCATAAAATGTAATCTCATAATGACTATGTAAGAGCAATAATTTATCATCTGTGAGGAACTCTTCCAGAACACATTTGAAGGGTAGACCTGTCGCTCTGATCTCAAATCAAACAGATTGAACTTCCAAGTGCCTGAGTGGCAAGAGCTGCTGTTGTTCCCTTGGACTCTGCACTTCTTGGGCTTTGCCCAGAGCTTCATTCAGACCCACTAAGGGGGAGTCTGACCAGCAGTCGGAGCTACCGCTGAGACCATGTTGGAGTCTCCCTGCCCACCATGTTTCCACCGCAGCTCACAGAGGCAGCCCTGCTCCTCCTGCCCTGGGGACTCTCTCTGGTCCAGCCTTTGGCACAAGCCACGGTCAGCCCCCCAGACGCCGGCACCCTGGGTGTCTCCGCCCCATTAGGGTCCACTGTTGTCCTCTGGGCCCAGCACCAGTGCTCAGCCCCTCGAGTCTGCATCACCCTCTCTTCCCAGGTGCCTGGCACCCTGACACTCCCCTGAAGAGCAACCTGCTGCTCTTCTTTGGTCTCTAGGGCCTCCTAGGGCGAGGCTGCCCCCTTGGGCGACCTCAGGATATGGGAGGGATCACCTCACCTTCCTCACAGACCGGACCTGAGACAGTGCACGGGGCTTCTGTGTCTGCCTTCTGGAGACAGCAGACCCATCGGCAGCAAAGCGGTTCTTTCCTCTGACCCTGGTACAAGACCAGCTCCAGTCCCTGCCCTGGCTGTGCAGCCTGACTACCCAGAAGGGAAGCCCCAGTGCTCCAGCACAAGACACTCACTCCCCCCAACCCCTTCCTCTCCCCCAGCTCATACCATCCATGTGTCAGTAGAGAGTCAGCCTGTCTGGGGAGCCCCACATGGCCTGGGGACTCAGAGGATTCCCCATGTTACAGCCCCCATCTCACAAGAGCAAACTTGAAAACGCAATTTAATCTCCAGGATAGGCACATGCATCCCAGGCTGTCTGTCTATTTATTCATTCTTCCCCCGCTCCCCTCTCGGACTCCTTCTCCCTCCCTCTGTCTCTACATTCCTCTCTGTCTCCCTATATGTCTGCCTCTCTGCCTCTCTCTCTCCCTCCCCACACCTCTTTCTCTTTCTCTCTTCTCTCTCTCTGTCTCTGTCTCTGTCTCTCTCTCTCTCTCATCATGATGAGGGTCAAACTTCATGCCTCATAAATACTAAGCACACACCAGTTTCTCAGTACTAGAGATTGAACCCAGGGCCTTGGCTGTAAGCTACATCCCCAGCCCTTTTTATTGTTTGTGCTTTTGAGACAGGGTCTCACTAAGTTGCCCAAACTGACCTCGAGTTTTGGATCCTCCTGCTTCGGCCTCCTAAAGTGCTGGAGTTGAAGGCCTACATCACCACTCCTGGCTTTCTAAGCATATGCTGTACACTGAGCTACACCCCCAGTCCACTACTCTTATTCTTTTGGGTAGAGATAAAATTTATTTTGCCTACGACCTTCCTAAATGTCTATTCCCTCTCTCAGAATGTGCCACCTTTTTTAGTTTGTCTCAACAAAGTCTAAATTAGAACAAAAGAAATGCTTTAGTAGAAAGACAAAGCCAGCTCTCTGTTAGTCACATTTATGAAGACTTGGTACAAAAACATGGGAAATGTCTTCGTGCATTAAGCTTAGAAAGGTATTGCTTTGATATTAAACCAAACATATTTTAGAAAATTTATGCAGAAGTCCAGAGAGGAAGCTGGCGGAAATATGTATATATTCCAGTTACAGATGAGACATTCATCTTCTCAGAGCACTAATGATGTAGGAGAATTTTTGGCTATAACCAAATCCATCATCCCCCAAAACAAACGGAAAAGGAGCTGAAGGTATTTATGTCTGAACAGAACCTGGAACCCCAGAGGAAAGTCCTCCCGCTGAGCACCGCGGTGGATCCCTCCTCCTCGGACTCTCGGGATTGAAGATGCACCAGGCTTCGTCCCAGCGGACAGGCTGGCGCTCTGGTCCACAGCATTGCCAGCCATCCCTGGTCCTGATAACACATGATAACGTGCTTGACAGCAGCACCCGTGTCACTTTAATTACCATGCAGTTGATTCTGCTGAATTCTAAAAGCAGCTTAATTTATTCCAGCAACTACACCTTAGGTTTCTTTGTGGCTTTTTCTCCCAAGCTATGAGACCACACTGCCAGAATTACTTCCCGTGTTGTCTCTTGGGGTGACCCAGTCACACGACTGCCACTTAAGTTACAAAGACATCAAAGGACAAGTATAAGGAGACAACAAAGAATTGTCTGTGCTGCGAGTGATGATAAAAATGCTGGTTTGGGGCTGGTTGTGGGGTGAAGAAGCGACTTCCCCACTCCCACTCAGTACCAAATGTTGCTTTACGGGTCTAGGAAAGAATGCTCCTGTAATAATTTTTAATCATAGTTTCAAAAGGAAAAAAGCCTTTCACAAAATCAAACAAATGTGAAGGTTTTTTACCTAGGGCAAGAGCTGACAAAGAAAAACAGATTAGCAGTTTGGTAGAAAAATGCTTGATGTGTTCTGTTTCTCTGCCAAGTTTATTGAATATTTGTCTCATTCTTCCCTTCAACCACTGCCATCCACCAAAATAGCTATTATTATAAGTTCACCTGCTAAAATAGATAGAAAACATAGATAGAAAACATAGATAGTAAGTCTTCTATGTATTCAAGAGTAACCAGTTGAATTCTGGAGCACTTTTTAAAAATGTTTTTAAATTAAATTATTAATACAGCATAATACTTCTATATCTTTTAACCATGTTTTTCTTCCGCAAGCATCATGAGAGATGTAGTGGTACATGCCTATAATCACAGCGCTCTGATAGGCTGAGGCAGGAAGATCACAAGTTCAAGCCTAGCAGCCTGGGCAACTTAATGAGACCCTGTCTCAAAATAAAAATTTTTAAAAAGCCTGGGGATATGGCCCAGAGAAAAGGCCCTGGGTTCAATCCTCAATACCAAAAGAAAAATTATGAGAGAAAAATATGCTATCCAAATAGTATTTTCAGAATACTTCATATGAATAGCAACAGAGAAGAGAAAGCCAGTAAGTCGGTTCTTTTTGGAAATCACTTTCCCAGTTATCCTTATCTGCCACCTTTCAATCAAATCGTTTGCTCTCAGATCATAAATAACTTTTCCTTTCACATCACTAATCTGTCCTAAACCCTAAGCCCAACATTGGTGCCTTTATTGTCTTTTTGAATAGGAGTGTAAGGTCTTTCTCCCCTTTTCTTTTTTCTAAAGAAGACACCTCTGTTATTTCAACAAGGGAAGAACTTTAACACTTACATTGATAATTTATGGGAGTCTTTTTGGTTTAACCTCACTAACACATCATTTAATTAACAACTACCATATCTCACCTAGCTGAGACTATCTTTAGGTGAAGAGGCTTTGTAGAACAACACGTTGCAGTAACACAGAATTTGTACGCTTGCCTTCCATCCCAAAAGCACACATCAAGTGTTTTTATTATTCACATACCTGTTTCAAAAGGAACTCGTTTCTTTCACTTTCACCAGAGTATTCATGCTAAAGAGAACCTCCACAAATGTCATACCTATTAACAGATTAAATCAAGATAGCAAGCTCCAGTCTTCCCCAGCTGCCCAAATTCTTGATAATTACAGAAAATGGGCCAATGTTTATAGTGCTACTATAAAACAAGAATACACTCCCGAGTTGGGCCAGAAATCTCAGAGAATGGAAAGAGGAAACTATAAAATGCATATTGAAAGAGCTCCTATAAATGGCACCGCAGCGTTGCTGTGGGTTGTGGATCCTGGACCCAGAAATCAGGGTGCTGCTGTAGGGACTGCTATGCAGGCGAGCCTCTCACCACACCCGGGAGCAGGGGCGAGCCAGGCGCACAGGGCGGAGAAGCAGGACGCTGCCCCGCTCTGCCACCTTGCCCTAGACAAGTCTGCCTGCAGTCAGTGGGGAGTTTTACACTGAAACCAAGAATCACAGATACAGATTCAAACAGGTGATCTGGGATCACCATATTTGAGAAAACCCAACTTCATTCATTAAAAAGAAAAAAAAAACAGAGAACTAAGAATTGAATAAATAGAAGCAAAGAAAAATGTAAACAATGTAAGCAGAATAACTGATATGCTCAGAGGAATAAGAAAACACACTGCATTTGTGAAATTAGAACAGGATTATGAGGAAAAAGACAATTAGAGATGCAAGAACTGAAAAAAATACGATGATTGAAACCAATTTACTGGATTCCCTGTCCCTAAGTATCATTGCTGAAGAACAAATCAGTAAGCTAGAAGTGTTAATCTTGTAGTATTATATCATTGGCTATAGGAAAAAAGATGTGAAGTGTGAGGAGAAGAGCAGTATATCTAATGTTAGAAGTAAGAAGAATTTCAGAAGGTAAAGGAACTATATAGAATGAGATACTCAAATAAGAAATTTTAAAAGTTCTTAAGATTAAAAAAAAGGAGAGTAAGGAAAAGACCTAGTTCCTATGAGTGAAAAAAATGTTTAGCAAGATGAATGGAAAAATACCCAGTGTTAAACCACTGGAGAGAATCTTCAGATCGTTAATAAAGTAGGAAATCGTATAAACTTCCAGGCAAGACTTATACATTCTCTGCTAGTACTAAGCATAAGTTTTTTAAGAAAGCAGTTATTTTAAAGTTCTGAGAGAATGTTATTTGGAGTGTAAAATTCTTTCTCTTACCAAATATCATCAAGTATTAGGAAAAACTTTTCAGACAGTTTGGAAAGATTAGTACTCCTGAACCCTTCCTGGAAGTTGTGATCCTAGAAATTAATTAATCCAAGAGGAATATGGGAGATTCAAGAGAGAGTAGTGAGCAAGTAAAAAGTAAAGCTAGCAGTTTAGTTCAAATAAGTATTGATTATTTAAAACTTTTGAAGGGAATTTAAAATTTAAACTCAAAAGACATCAATATGAGACTATAGAGGGTAGATGAGAAGAAAAAATGGAATTAAAATCCTCCCAGAGTTCTTAACTTGGTTAGAGTGAGGCTAAAGATCACACTGAACTTTATATTAACAGAAGGCTATGAGTATAAATAGAAATGTACGTCTTGAAAAACTAGATAAGCCAGATATAGACTGTATAACTTAACATGGAGCAAAGAAGATAGGTTAGGAGAATAAGAAAAGTAAACAATAAAAGTCAGGGTACATAAAAAGCAGAAAGCAATTTGTGTCCTTAGTGAAAGACTCAAACTAAAATAACACAAGAAGTTGAAAGTCAAGAGAAACTTATATATCAGGCACAGGAAACAGAAGAGGGAATGAGGCATTTTAAAATTGTATAGAAAACAATTCAGGTTTAAACATAAAAGGAAAAAAGGGGATGTGCTATGTGTGATGTGGCCCGAATGGCTCACGAAGGAAAATCATAGTAAGATACAAAGCAAACACAAAGTTAAGTAGGCCAATGAAACCTACATCATTCTCTAAATAGAAGGAAAATATGAAGGAAAAAATTAGTTAAAATGAAAACTCTATGTTTAAAAACCATACAAGATGCTCAAATAAATCACGGTAAACTTGTTAGAAGCTATTAAAAGACACATAACCATTTCTTGTTCTAGTTTTCTTTTGACCCAAGTGTGAATGCTGCCTTCTTTGTAAAGGAAAATTGTTTTTATGTTTATAAAATAAAAATAGTAATTTTTCAAATAACAAAAGTAAACGAATAAGTAAATAAAAAGATTTATATGCTGAAATTCTCGTAGAACTCCCTCACAAAAATTCCAGCAGTGCAAAAACTACAGTGCAAACAATTTTCTTTCAGCTGTGTATGTCCCCAGTTGATAATTGTTTTATCAGTAATGTTTTGCATGCTGTACTACAATGTCATCAAAGATTGATACTCTGTTAATTCTAACATGGACAGAAACAGTCATTACAACTTAGGAATTCACTTGAATTACCATTCTGACATATTTTAAAACAAAAATAGCACTATACTTTACAGAAGGAGAAAAAGGAAGTAATAGTTATTGAAACTCTGTAATGTTTTCAATGCTTTAAGAAAAATGTTTCAATACGTTTTTCTACACAATCCCCAATCTTGGTTCTAATATTGTCTTATAAGTAAGAAAACTGTTTTTGCCAGCCATTCTGGAGCCAATATTTTTTATTAGTGTTATTCCAACCAGAGTGTAAATGAGCATGATGCATGTGATAAAAACCTAAAGCAAAACTGAATCTTAGTGAAATACAACAGAAGAGGAGAATGTTTGCAAGGCAGTGCATGCTGGGAAGCCTTCAGACAGAGCTCATCATTTACCTCCATCCAAGCTGTCACGGGGGAAGAAAAACCTATAAATGCAGTGAGAGCGGGGAAGCCTCAATGAAATGCACACCTTGCTAGACTTCAGAAGACTCATACTGGAGATAAACCTCATGAATATAAATGAGTGTGGAAGAGCCTTTACCTGTGGCACACCCCTTATTAGATACCAGAGAATATGTCCCAAGTAGAGCCCATGTGAGTGTAATAAACATTTTCAACATTGCAGAATTCATATAAGATTTTTTAAAACTTATGAATTTGGTAAATACAGTATAGTATATTACAGTAAGGCTTTATTCTATATCTTAATTCACACTCAAAGTTGTCATCTTTAGGTAGTTTAATCTAACCGGAAGTTTGTAACAAAATGAAATTTCTTATATAATACAAAATGTTCTACTTCCTTTAGTGCCCTTTATGCCAATATCAGAGGAAAAAAATCTGATTAAAATATTAGACCTCTATTTCCTATGTTTATGTTCTTAATATTTCCAACAACCTGTTATGAGGTAACTTAAATTTTTATTCTGAATTAGGATACATATAAACCGAATACCTTCTCTTTATTTTTTCTGGGTTTTTTTTCCTTGTTGCAAAGCTTATCTGTAAAATAACAGTCAAAAGTGTTCTCATGCCAGTTCCCATTCTTCACTGTGAAAACAGGTATATATTCACTTAGAAGTATTTCTATTATAATACACAAGAAACACCCACTAGAACCAATTTTCATGTATTATAGTTCCACTTGAATTTTTAAAAACTAAATAACAGGAGCTGGGGATTTAGCTCAGTGTTTAAGGCCCTGAATTCAATCCCCGGTGCCAAAAACAAAAACAAAAAACCAAAACTAAACAACGTATTGTGAATGTCTTTAGTAAATACAAAAAGCTTTACTATTTCAAAAAACAGAATCTACCAGTTTATCTAACAGAACTTCTGATGATAGACAAAGACTATTATAATAAACACTTTTGTGTGTTTTTTAATGTATTTCTGAAAGATAAATTGCCGAACGATAAGAGGAAAATGAGAGGTTCAAATATGCATGTGTAAGTTATGATTCACATGTGAAATATCCCCCAAAGGCCACGAGCTGAAGGCTTGGTTGTCAGCCTATGTTGCTGTTGGGAGGTGGGCAAGCTGTAGGAGATGGACCTGGTGCAATGTACTTCTTGCGGTCACTGGGCCATGTGCCCCGGAAGCAGATGTTGGGATCCTGGCCCTACCTCTTCCTCTCTTTTCACTTCCGGGATGCCTTTATGACTGGGACCGAGGCCACTGCCCTGAATATGAGGCCTGATTCTCTGGACTTGTTTGTGCACCCTCCATCAAAAGTACAAGAAAGCCACCAAAAAATGGAGAAATATATTTATTCATATTTATTCACAATTTTTTTTTTTTTTTTTTTTTTTGGTGCTGGGGATCGAACTCAGGGCCTTAGTGCTTGCCAGGCAAGCACTCTAACCACTGAGCTAAATCCCCAGCAATTTATTCACAATTTGACCAAACTAAGAGAGCCACTAGTCTGACCTCCTCTAACACACAGAAACATTTTGGTACTGGCAGGTAAGTAGGACAAAGGCCAGGAAACATATGAATACAGATTCAGCCGGTCTCTGGCCCAGAAAATCATTGCAAGGCTGGGTTTGGAAGTCAGTGCTCTCAATGTGGGGAAGCTGCACAAAGAGCTGAGCTTTAAAGGCCTAACTTTTCAGCTCTGTTTCGATTTTTGAGTTTCGCCATGAAATTGAGCACTTTACTGTACCATGTGCTTCCCGTTGTTCTATTCCGCCTTTCCACAGGCCCAAAACCACAGGCCCAAATGGCCGGGGACTGAAGCCGTAAGGTAAAATTTTCTTCACGTATTTTGCCACAGAGCCTGAAAGCTAGCACAGTGAACTATGCATATGTATGTCTGTCTATAATTTCAGTTTTGATGATTATCGCCAAATGGCCCTTTGAAGAATATATCATCCTTAAAACTATTAAAGTATGAGCTTCTTAAAACATAATTACTCCAATTCACAAAGCATTCCAGAATAACAGAGGACCATCAGCTTTCCACCTAAAAAACTTCTCCAGAATAATTTTACGTGGTAAAATATTGCTCTTTTATGACACAAAAAGTCTTATTTTAAACATATAAATTAAATATTATTGTGACCTTGCTATTTCTAAAGACCAAGGTTGCCTTAAGGCATTTTATCGATTAGAAAACTTTTTTCTGTCCTCCAATACCACCTCACTCTATTTATAATAAATAATAGATACCGAAGTATTTATAATAAATAAGATGGGGCTTTTTATTTTATAATTAGTCATAAAAGAAAAAATGTATTTTTATGTTGTAGAGAATTCACCCCTTAGGCGAACATTCCTTCAAAAGCAGAGCTACATTTCCTTTGGGTAAACATTATTTAAACCACTCAGAGGTAATTCTTTTTGGGAAAAAATTGCGTTACCATCCAAGATATTGCTAAAACTACACATCTCTGCAAATAACACTGCTGGTCTTAAAGGTCTGGTTATACTGTCATTTCATAATTTCACATCATGTAATTATGTTAAGGAGCAGGGTTTGTTGTTTTGTTTTGTTTTGTTTTGTTTTGTGGTACTGGAGATTGAACCGAGGACTTTCACAATGAACTTCATTCTTTCTTTAAAATTGTTATTTTGATACAGGGTTTGCTAAGTCACTAAATCAGCTAGGTTGGACTCAAACTTGTAATCCTCCTGCCTCAACCTCCCAGAGTGCTAGAATTGCAGGCGTGCACCACCATACTTGACTAGGGACTGTATCATTTTTTAATGGGAAATGGCCACAGTTTTGTGGCAGGTCAGATCAGGACTCTGAGGTCCAGGAGTATGAAAGACTCTCTCTGAAGGAGCTGACAATGCTCCTCCCAAAGCTTGATTTAAGGATTCGCTTGAGCATATTTTGCCTCTGAATATGCTTGTGCCAGTGTTTATGCAAATTCATGAAAGAATGAGCTTGTGCTACAGCAAGCTCCTACTGAATTTTTAATAAACGCAGGGCAATTTATCCAAACCAATGAGACTTTTACAAAAGATATAATTTGAAAAATTCAGAAAGGCAAATTTCTCTCTGCTTCTTTCTCTTTAAACTTTTCATTCCTCTTGATTATAAATGTTTGGGTTTCTAAAGAAATTAACTTCAATTTTTTTATCTTCTAGCAATCTTACTAGGAGAAATAAAGACTGATTGAAAATAAAATCAAGATGTTGTATTTTAAAATAAAGATTGAAAATATATATACAGGCTGAGTATGTTCTCAGGTGGCTCTACCTGTGGCAGGGATGGTAAAAATAACTCATTTAGATTAGACTAGAAATGTTATTTACAACAAATAAGAGAAAGCAGCTACTAATCTCATTTCTCACTTGAATGGAATGTTCTGCTAGTCTGTGGTAATTCCATCTTTTTCAATCTAGTTTTTCACTTTAAAAATACTCTAAAGCAGATAGATGTCTAAGAGGAGCCCTCATCTGCATCATTTATCACCTTAACTTGGTTGTGGATCAGTAGGCTGGGTGGTTTAATTGGGATAAATGGAGCAAGTAAAAGACCAATGAACCAGTGAGAAGTTTTCCTGTATGCATCAAGGGAGGCTGCTGGGTAGTTTACAAGTGAGCAAGGCAAGAGCTGTTTTAAAAGTCATCCTTTGTGTTCTTCAAATGTTTGTTATAATCTATTAAAATACAAAAAAAAAAATCAATTCCTAAGACTTTGGCCCCAAATCTGTAATAACTGAGATGGTTGGACATATCATCCTGGTGTGGTACCTTCTTCAGAACTATAACTATTAAGATAACAAGAAACTGGGAAATGGGACATCTCAATCTTTCAGCTAAACAGGCAGCTGGCGTCAGGCAAGCAATTCACTTACCTCTGCGTGTCCTAGTTTCCTCCATGGACGGACAAGTCAGTTGTATGAATAACAAAGGCCCAGTTAGGTATGACTGGAAATAAATGCAAAGAAGAAAGAACAATTTTTAAATGTTTTAAAATTTAGACTATTATGCCCAAATTCAAAATATTAAGCTTATCTCATAAATCATAAAAATTATAAAATTATACATACAATACCATATAGTGCATTTTTAAATAAGTCACGTACCTCCATCAATATCTGTTGCCAAAGGCGTGGTACTGTAGTGGCATACTATTTGTTTGGTGTCCCTGAAAGTTGTTTCCATGCATAATCTTTGCTTTGAAGATAAAATGAAACAGTCAACTATAGTTACTGAACTTTGTAAGAGAAATTAACATAGCCAATGGAGTACTACACTGCCATAAAAAAGGATAAACTAGAGTCATTCATATATAAATGGATGTTTCTTGAGAACATACTCTTAAGTGAAATAAATCGGACACTCATGAGCACGCATCGAATTGTTTCTCTGATATGAGAGACCATAATTGTAAATAAGGACAAAGAGGTGTAATAGA
>PVJO010005739.1:0-57667 GCA_004026905.1 Hystrix cristata | reverse complement strand
AAAAAGACCGAATCGGTTTATTTCTTTTAATTTCTCATCATTGTTAATGGTGTACTAGACTGCTGAATTTTTGAAGCCGTGAAGACAAGGCTGAGTTCAGGCAACGCCTTTCCCTGTGCGAAGCTGTGGAGATGTTGGATAAAGTATGAGAATGTTCTTTGGTACAAACCCCCCTAACCTAACATAGGGGAAGAAAATGAGCAAAGCCAGAAGCAAAGGGAAACAGAAAACCTAAGTGGTTAGCCTTTTAGCAAAAAAAAAAAAAAAAAAAAAAAAAAAAAAAAAAACCAGATACTTCAGGGTCCTCCGTGCCCAGATAGAGTGTAAGGGTGAAGATCAGGGTTAAAACACCTACACTGGAAGCTTGGCAGGTGGCAGCTAGAGTTGGTGAGAGTCTTGTATGAGTCCTGGTCTCTGAAGAGCTCCACCCCCGTTAAGATAGTTAGGATAACAGCTCCTCTCATTGACTCAAGGAGGAAAAACATCTCCCACGGGACTGGAAACTAAGAAATGTAAAATTCACATCCGTTCTCCCTAGGAGATGAGAGAATTCTAAATGGAGGAATTAATGAAAAAATGAATTCAGGACCAGGGACTCTCTAAGTGCTCATGAACACAAATACAAAAACCCTCTTTAGCTATATTTCTACCACACAAAATGTGGAGAATCCACAGTCCACTGAAGATGAACTCCTGATGCAAAAGTATAATCTACATGATTTTATGAGCCAACAGAAAGGACGCTCAGCAAAACTGAAAAACAGGAGAAAGTTCCTCACTCCAACCAGGCTCCACCGCCTAACAGCACATACTGCACAGCGAGGACCTTCTCAGTGGGTTATTGGTGAGTGGACTAATCCACTTGGAATATAGTGCCCTCATTACCCAGGCACCTTCCTAAAGCCCAGCCTCTCAGTATATGACACTTTGGGAGACTTTTTAGATCAAACCGTAACAGAGATAGAGGGAAAAGGTGGAGCCCAGAAACAGGCCCACATTTATAGGAAATTATTATATAACAAAAGTAGCATTGCTAGTCATTTTGGGGGAAAAAATTGTGAATGGTGCTGGAATAACTGGTTATCAGTAGAGAAAAAATAAAAATGGATCTCAACTTCATTCCTTACCCCAAAGTCAGTGTTAAGTGAATTTAAATTACATAAATGCAAAAAGAAATGCTTTAAAATTTTTAAAAGAAAGCATAGGAAATAGCTCTGTGATCTTAGATTAACAAAGGATTTATTAAATAGGAAAATACAGAAATCATAAATAAAAGATAAATTCTGCTACATTAAAAATAAAACTTTTTATGCATCCAAAGACACATAAAATAAAATACATATTGCCAAAAAAAAATATTACCTAGGATGAAGAATTCAAGGGGAAGTAAGAGAAAGACAAAGCAAAAGGATTCTAATAGAAAATAGATAAAGCTCAGAAATTGACAACTCAGAGACAGGGAACCCCTACTAGACAATAAACATGAAGCTGTTGAAATTCACTAGTAATCATGGAAACACAAAAGTGAAATAAAATTTTGTTCCCATCGATCAGGCCAAATCTTAAAAGCCTGATGAAAACCAAGTGATGAGAAGCTAATGGCACAACAGGAATGTTTTAGCCTCCTGATGGAAACATACATTTAGGCAATGAGTTCGAAGTAAATTCTGCTTCTAAATATAAACCTGAGCTCAACTGAGGTTCCTGCAAGAACCCTGATGTGCAGAAAGTTATTAGACTGACTCATTTCTTAGTTTTCCAAGGTGGTCATAGCTGGTACCATTGTCGCTGCAAAGGAGAAGAAATAGCTCACTAATACAATGAGTATTTTAGGGCATTAGGCCTCATTTCTGTCACAGACAACACAGAGAAAGGCTGCTAGGAGAAAGCCCTCGCGTATGCAAACACTAACCGAAGGACCTTTACTGCAGCATTGCTAGTAACAACAATAAAATGGAAATGACTTAACTTTCCATCAGAAGTTTATGTCTATTTTAAAAAAAAAACCAGTCTCTGACTTCCGTTATGGACAAAAATGAATTGAAAGTTTTCTGTTTGGGTAGTTTTGAAGTCCTTTTCCTTGTATGTGCTCTGACCACTCGACAGTCTTTGATCTGCTACTACTGACAAAATTCAGGCTTGGGCAGTGACAGGTGGATGAGGGTTGGGAAGGGAAGAAGAGGAATTAAACCAACTTAGACGACAAGGAGTATTAAGTGTGAAGGGGAACGGCATTTGTGGTCAGAGAGGCACAGATGCTAAATAAGACCATTCGCTTAACCCTGTGACTCCTGGGAAGAGCTCTAAACCTGAAGACTCTGATTCTATTGGATATTTAGAGTGTGTGCCCAGGGCCAAGGATGATGGAGAAGCCACAGTCCAGATAGTCATGCCAGAGCCTGGGTCTACATGGGTAGACAGTTTAGTAAAGGTCTGCGGGGTGGAAGAGTCTGAATCATCAGAGCTACAGCTTTGAGGAGGAAGGGGCCTTGAAATCGAAGACAGGCAGCCTCAGATGCACCAGGCTTTTAGGCTAGAATACAGGAGAACTTTGGCACTGAAAGACCTTGGTGTTCACAAATCCCAGAGTGCCAGTAAATTCAGACTTATGGCTGGGGGAAAAGGGGACTGCTTTCTTCCTCTGTACCAAGAGTGTGAATTGTCTCACAGGATAACACAGGGATGAGGCTAGAGAAAGCAGAGGGAAGTGACGTTGGGATCCAGGAAGGGCCTGGCGTTTGGTTTCATCCACTTTCTGGATCTGGAACCCTTTAATGTCTCCATCATTCAGCAAGAGTTATTGGGCATCTACTGGGCATTGGGCATCTGGCTATATCTAAGAGCATAAAAAGAAGGCGTCTGTCTTAGGAGTTGATGTGGCAGGGATAAAGAAAGCCATATAAAGAAATAGTAGCAATCACAGTGACCAGTGGCCTCACAGGAAGAACTGAGGGGTGAGATGGGCTGGTGGGCGGGGCAGGAGGAGTCTGGGAAAGGCTTTACGTAAGGACCTGTGGTCTTTAAAGGACATCTTGGTGAATGGCTCTGAGTTTGTTCAGGAGACGGTGAGTAAAGATCTGGAGGCCTGACAGAGAATATTTTAGTAACTTTAAATTCGTATTATACAGCCAAAATCTTTGGTACAAGGAGGGGCAAGACAAGAAGCAGCCAGAGAGGTGAAACCAGAAGTGTATTCCTGATCCAGACCAAGAAGCACCTTCTATTCCACATTAAAGACTTTAGAATTTGTCCAGATGGTAGTGAGGAACCCCTGAAAGACCTTAAGCAGAGGAGAGGCGTGATTCTATTTGCATTTAGAAATATCACCCTGAGTTTCTGCTGAATGGACTCTGAACTCTCCTCTGCCAACTCTCTCTGAGTTGCTTCCAATTTCCTATGCAAATATATTTCCTACTATTTCACTAACACACGCCTTCCAACAAGGTCTGTTGGTGTCTGCAGTGTGAAGAGTTTCAGGGTGGTACCCAGTTTTGAGCCTCTGTTTACAGGACTTCAGTAAGAGCCCAGGCCGTGGAGACAGACCCCCTCCTTTCTTAACTGACCTTACTGTCTCTGTACACCAGTTTCTTTATCAAAATTCGGGTAGAAATAATTACTGTCTCATATGGTTCCTGTGAAGATTAAATGAGTTTAATGTGTAAAATGTCTAGAAAAAGAGCTGACATATGAGTTAGCACTAAATAGAAAAATAGAAGCTAGCTATTTTAATTCTCTTCTACATCGCCAGACCCAGTTTAAATGCCATCTCCTTCTGAAGATTTGCTAGACTTTGTGAGCTGTGATGGCTTTTCGTTCTATATGAATATGTACAACACTATAAACAGATTTATATTATGATTCTGTTTTCTATGGTTCACTGTTTCCACAGTTCAAATCCAATTTCTCAATTCAACTGTGTCATTCTGGAGTATGACTCTGGTCGTATACTAGACAAGCTACACATAATATTGATTAAACCGTAACTGTGAATGGAATGTGTTTAAATTATATTCATTGTCTAAGATCTGCAGCACCACATCTTTATTTGAGAATTATTCATTACTAATAAATGTTCTTCATTAAAAAATAAAATGCTATGCTTCATAAAGCTTTGATGTAATATTCTAAGTCTCAATGATTCTCCTTTTTTTAAAGATGGGACATCTTGGGAGCTGTCATTGGAACAGAATGTGGAACAATAGAATCAGGTTTATCGATGGTCTTCCTCAAAGACGGAGAGAGGAAATTATGCACTCCCTACATGGACACTACTGGTTTTGGGAACCTGCGGTTCTACTTTGTTATGGGTAGGTAACATTTTGAACAAACTTTGTTGACCCTAGGGCAGATTCCAGGCCAGTACCTATTTCTGAGGAAGTATGATCATTTGCTTGGTATGTCATGTCTAGGCCTGAAGACAAAAGGCCAAAGTTCCTTTCTCCCACCTCTTCCTCTTTGGTCATAGCTGAAAAGACCATGGGAGAGAGACTAGGAGAAAAGTTATTCCTTTCCTCACAGCCTGTAACCTCAGCAAAAAGAATGAGCAAGCCATTTATTTTCATCAGTATCTCATCATTGCCTCTTTTTTGTTGTGGGAAGGTAAGAAAGTAACAGGCTTATAATACTTTATTGTACTTTAATAAAACTCTCTACTCTCTTTTTACAAACATGTGAAGAAAGGAAGTGTTCTTAAGTCACGTTTCTCTTCAAATTTGCCGTGTTGGAAAGAATACACAAACGTGAAGGAGTGGGTTGAAATTTGTGACCTCTCAAATCCATTCTGCTAATCAGCAAGAGCCACAGTGACGTATTCATTCACTGATGTCATTCCAGAAATGTGCACAGTGTCGGTGTCACCTGGCTTCTTTGTTGAGGGGCTGGAAAGGCACAGACAGCATGTGGAAGCAAAACATAAAATAAACACCGTACCGTTGAACTTGCTAGCCAGGATGGCGGACCATCAGGAGAAGCAGGTCTCCTGAGAATAGGCTTTGGCGGCGGCTTTTTTTAACAGCCACACAGCACGGGGTGGGGTGGCACCCTCGAGGCTGCCTCATTGCTCTCAAGGGTGTTGTCCGTGCGATGCCACTTGCCTCGTTTCTGGTAATGAGCTGTTCAGAGCAGAGAAGTCTCAGATCTAAAGTGATGCGGTTGTCACATTTATCTTAACCCTGAAATAGTTTACATATACAAAGGCCCAAAGCTTGTTTCGTTTAAATAATTGATATTCAAACTGTCTCTTACTGTATTAAAAGCAATGCCAAGAAAATGTTAAGCAGAAATTTTTAAAAATTTAAAAATAAAAATAAAAATTTAAAAATAAAAAGCTGTAAAAAAAAATTTACATGCCAGTCAAATTTAGGGCTTTTTCCTTTTTACCATCTCTGGCACAATATATTTGAATCTTGATTTTTTTCATAGTAAATCAGCCCAGTTGCGTGTGTTTATATAAGATTAAATCATCATCATACAATTCCTTACATATGGAATGTTAAGTCATCCTTAATTCTTTCTGGAGCAAAACAGACCGTTAACTAATGAATTAAAATAGTATTAGATGTGCAGGAAAAATTAACTTGAATGAGCCCAAAGAAGTACAATATACCCAAATAAAAGAATCTTTATTCAGTTAAAAGTCAAAAATATCTATTCGAATACAGCCGCAAGCCAGGATGTATGGAGAATACAGATGGGGAGAGGAAACCTAAATCACCCTAAATCACAGAGTTGCTGGTCCCAAGAGTTAACACACACAAAGAACTCTGAACAGTGCCTGATAAATACACTCATATATTTATGATGCAGAAGTTTCTTAGACAAAGCCCCTGCCCACACGTAACATCTATGCACAAAGGAAAATGCAGCATGCTGTAATGGGACCAAAATGCTGTGAAAGTACGCAGAAAGCTGTGGGCAATCACAGTGGAGGTGGGGACGAAGCCTTGTGAAGGGCACGGAACCACTCAGCCATGGAAGCTGGGTGTGATTTACATGTAAAGGAAGGAAGGAATTCCAAGTTAAGCCATTTTGGGGGGAAAAGGCATTAAAAATAAAAGTACATGACATGTTTGGGGCCGGGTGATTTCTCCAGTATAGATAAATGGAAGATCTAAGATGGAGCTAGAAAAACAAATTGCAGCCGGAGTGGTAATTTTCTTTAGTCCTACACCGTGGAGTTTTGTCCACTTACTCTGAGCAATGAAGAGGCATCAGAAGATTCCTGTTAGTTCTGTAACATTGCCTGTGTTTTAAAAAGTAATTCTTACAGGAGTGTGAAGGAAAAACTGAAATAATCAGAAAAGGAAAACACACCCTAGTTAAACTTGCTTTTCAGAGAAACAGTAATTTTGTATAAGTGTTTTCCGTGCAGTGCATGTTTTCTGGCCCCCTAACTTAGGTGGCTGAGCACCAGTCCAAGCAAAAAGACCCCAGGCAGTGATGGGGGTAAAGTGCAGGAGGACACAGAGATGGGACGACTGGAGACATGGAACCTCTGACGTTGGCACCCAGGTCACTCCAGGGGTTAACCCAGCGCCATTGGGGAGGACACAGATTTCTCTTTCAGATGATTAGAAAGATGATGTCATTTCCTCAAATAGGAAATGGCCAAAAAGAAGGAGGCAAGTGTGGAGAAGATTTTGATAGTATATGTGTTAATAATGAGGTTTCTAGAATGCCATGTGAAGGTAGATCTTCAAGTCAGTGTTTGACTCTGACTTGAATATCATCCACATACAAGTGTTCTGAGCAGAAGGTGGCCTGTGATGCGACAGTTCTTAGGGAGAACCCTCATCTAGGTGTCGGTAGAAGGACAAAGAATAGGCAGAGGAGACTGAGAAAGGCAGGGCTTGGGGAGGTGGGAGGAAGGTGTCCCTTGGTCCTGAAGGAGGGCAGAGGAAGTGGTTCAAAGTGGGCTGACAGGGAAGGGATCTGTAGTGTGGGGAGTGCCACACACAGGAAGGTCAACCGGGATAAGGCTCAAGAGGTTTCAGAGAACTTTTGAGAGAGCATTCCCAGTGGGTTATGCCTGGGACTCCAAGGTTCTTGGGGTTTAAAAGTGAGGGACATGTGGCCACGAAATAGGACTCCTCCCTCCTTCAAGAAGTCCATCAGTAGAGATAAAGAAATGGGGTATTGATCTGGAGAAAACAGCAGCATCCAGGGAAGGTGTTATTTAGGATAGAGGGAAGGGTCGGATCCAGTGGGGCCGGATCAGATGGGATTGGATAATCTAGAACAGGAAAGAACAGGATAGGGCAGGACAAGACCAGTCCTGTAGAAAAGACTTTAAAACTGTAATAACTGGTGGGAAAGAGATCAACATGGGAAAGGATTTAAGATAAGATAGATACCATGTAAGTAACCCTCACTAAATATGGCATTCTAGGAAAATCACTGTAATTGTTAATCTATATGAGATCACACTCCCTCCCTCTCAGGCCCTGTCTGTAATGTCTTCTGTCTTTGGTTCATATTTTCTGTAACAATCATTTCTGGAAAACTTGGCCAACTTTCAAAATGTGGGTCAAAGTCTATTTCCTCTACTCCTATGTTCATTTATTCAGTACAAATTCATTGAGGACCAGTGTGCAACACCATTTTGGGGGCCAGAATGCAGGGAGCAAGACAAAAATACCAAACAGACATCATTCATTCAATTATTTATTATTCCTCCAAAAATATTTACTGAGCGTTTACTGCATGCCCACCTCTTTTAGTTCAGACTTGTATCTCTTTTATCTAAATCTTTGCTAAGTATATGACAGTACAACATAATACACTGTTATTCTTTCATGTAAGTAGTCCTCTCTATCAACAGGGAATATGTTCAGAGGTCACCAGGAGATGCCTTAAACTGCAGATCGTACTGTACCCTATATAATTTACACATATATATGTAAATGTACATATGTATGACATATAGATATATATCTGTGAAAAGGGTCAATATATGAATAAGTGCTTAACGACAATAATAATAGCAATCATAATGAATTGCAGTAGGTTACATGAGTGTGATCTCTTTTTTATTATTTTGTTGTGATCTCTTTTTTAAAAGAGTGAAGAGAAATATTAATATTTTTGGACCATAGTTGACTGTGAGTAACAAACTACAGAAAGCAAAACCACAGATGGGAGAAGACTGCATATTAGGCTTGTTTTTCATGCTAAATTACAAACCTTTTGAGATCAGGGTGTATTTTTCTTTCTAGCCCAATGACATGCAAATAGTAAAACTTCAACAAAATCACTTTTCTGATATAAATAAGTATCTTGGAGGGGAGTACTGGGGATTGAATTCAGGGCCTTGTCCTTGCTAGGCAAGCGCTCTGCCACTGAGCTAAATCCCCAACCCCATAGGTAAGTGTCTTAAAAGCTACTTAGAACAGTATTTAAGACACTTTAAAACTGCCCACCCATCTAGCTTGTATTGAGATCTTCCTGTGCCTTCAGTGCTGTGCCAGATGCCCCCAGAGTCCTGTTTTCCACTCTGTGTCAAAGGCCACGAAGTGAGGGAAGAATCCAATCCACTTCTTCCATAGGAGCTGCTGTTAATGAAACTTTGCAAAATTGATCAGTTGCCCCCACAGGTGTCTTTTAGATAAAATCTGTCACCATGTTAATGTCATGGCTTCTTTCAAGCTTTCTTCTTCTGCCATTCTGGGCTGGATGAGCCTCCCACATGTGTTTCTGGGTGTTCTCTCTAAATGCTGGAAACGGTACACAGGCTGTCCCAGGAGAGCAGAGGATACAGGGAGTAAGCTAATGAGATGATGGAGAATTGCTAGTCCCATCCTGTCTTTAGGTGTGGTGCACAAAATTCTGCAGTGGCCCAGTGATCGATTAAAACATTGTTTTTCAAAAAGGGAATTTTGTTTGTACATGGATCATTTCCCCCAGAGACCAGCATTTGTGATAGCTTTACTAACTCTGTTTATACACTGAAATGCTAAAAAATGTGATACAGATGTCAAAATTTATAAGATTTTCTCTACAGGTTGTTGCCCTTGAACAGTAAACATCCACTGAGATGAGATTTACATTGTCACTATGTCCGGATTCTCTGCTCTCGGTTTAGATTACTTAACCCATAAATATTATATGCCAATTTGCATATGCCTCGCATATATAACATGCCAAATTTCAATGCTTTACAAATACTATCATCAAAACCTCCCCATTGAGTGGCAGTGTATAGGTTTAAAGTCTAAAATAACATTAAATACAGGCTTTACTTTGGGACTGTAGTCATACTCTAACCTCAGGTAGCCTCAGTTTCACTTAGCAAAATGAGTACTTATTAATACTTACATGAAAATGTTATTATGAAATGAGAAAGATAACATTCCTATTTAATTTTACCTGAAGCATGACATATAGTAAGTGCTCAGTAAAATTAGATAGTGGTAGTCTATGAGTACAATAGTGAAAAGAATAGAGGATCAAAGGTTAAAAATAAAGCATCTGTTCATTTCTAGTTAACTTATCTTGTGTTGCAAGTGCCTGCTCTGTTATTCAATTTCATTAGCAGAGCAATCTTAGTTACCTTTCATTTCTAAAGGTGTATCATTTCCTGTGACTGTTGAGTAGAGTGATTGAGATAAACTTTGGTACATGCCTCCCAACATTCAAATGAAGTGCCAGACATAAAAATGTAAACTGCATTGCATTTAAAATATAAGTATATGTGCTAAAATACTCCAGATACTATTTGCAACCATTTGAATTACACCACTTCAGAAGTCTTTGATGCTGTGACTCACCAGAGTTTTTAGTATACATGCTGCTGAAATGAGCATGCCAGACTTTTTAAAAATCAATACTTTTGAACTTTGGTTGTAAAGCTCTCAAATATGAGGCTATAATGGCTTATTGAAAAATTAAAACACATGTTTCTAACACAGGTTGATGGGGAAATGTAGTTAGTCATCTGTGTAGACCATTATTTGCATAATCTCATTACCCAAGTAGTTACTTTGGCCTTCACAAATGTCAAATCTTTGATCTTTAGCATGGTCCATCTGAATTATCTTCATGATTTCCTTGGGTTTGGTGTTCTTTGTTTAGGACTATTTTTAAGTAACGTCTGCATACCATAATTACTTTTTTTAACTTAATGAATTTTATTGGTATAGTTTAGATATACATAATAATCATTATTTCTTATTGTGAAATTTAACATGGGAGTTGATGTTTTGGATGCAAGTTGGTACTGAAAACAGGAAATACTTGTTTGTTGTAGGAGGAGTTTGTGATCCCGGCGACTCTCATGAGAACGATGTTATCCTGTATGCAAAGACTGAGGGAAGGAAAGAGCACATCGCCCTGGACACCCTTTCTTATTCCTCATACAAGGTACCAATGCCAGTCCTTGCACCAGACGACCCATCTCGATCTCCCTGGACATGCCCAAGTCGAAACCCGGAAGACCATGCCAAATGTGAAGTATCAATATCTCTTCCGGCAGCCCAAGAAATTGCTAGGTTTTTAAAAGAGATTGACAGAGACAGTTTAACATTTATTTTTATGCCTGATAACAAATGAAAAATCAGATTTTGTCAGGAGGAATGAATTGCAGTCTATCAACAACAATAAAACAGAACCAAATACTTAGACTGACAGTTATTCTTATCCCCAGAAAGCTCTAAAAGTGAGTATAATTATGTTGCCACCCAGGCATAATGAGTCTTTATCCAGCATTTTGAGGGTTCCTCAGTGAAAGACATTGAAGCAGTACAGATTATCGCTACCTTCACTTCTTGCTTTGGTAATCAGAGCTACCGAGGTTGACCTTTTCCCGTTGCCCTTCGGATGTCAGACAGGTGTTGTCTGATAATTTGCAGACGTCCTCAAAATCATGTGAGATGCTTGCTGTGAGGTGTAAAATTATTTTTATTAGAATATATTTATCTGCGCTGAGGCTCTCCCACACACTCGTTATCCTTTAGCTCTCTCTCCACGTGGATGGCACCTTAGGTACTTTAAAGAGCTTAAAACAAAACCAGGTAGGGAACGACTGCAGAAAGACTCCAAGCTAGATGCACATGCAGAGGTAACCCCATTTACACCACCTGAGGGGTCATAGTGGGCTCCTTTTCCAGCAACAGATCGGTAGGGCTAACTTAGACCAAATCAGTTAATTAAGTTATGCATGAACTCATGGGCTCTGGATGTTTCTGCTTGAAATCCCATTTTCAGAATACCCAGCTTGGAGAACTATTAATGTGATACAAGTCTTTAAAAATACTGATGATGAAGTCAAGTAAATATCAAGTTGCCTTTGCCTTTGCTAAGTTAATAATATGGATATACATACTTTGGTAACTTTTAAAGAACTTAGACCAGTTTATCTTCAGGCAGAAAGAGGCTAATCAGGCATGTACTGGAGCCCCACCTATCTGCAAAGGAGAAGTTCTGAGTCATTACAACACGTGCTCCTTTAGATCAGCATATTCCACATGAAGTAACACGTGGAACACAAGGGGCCTGTCCTGACGCTCAGTAAATGGCAGTTATCCTTTTAGTGACTGAAGGAAGAAAAGAGCACATTGAAGGAACACAGAATGTAGGACAATTCACGTTGACTAACACAGGAAAGACTATGAGTGATTTGGGTTTTTTCTCTTTGGAAGGTTCCATCTTTGGTTTCCGTGGTCATCAATCCTGAACTTCAGACTCCTGCTACTAAATTTTGTCTTAGGCAAAAGAACCACCAAGGACATAATAGGAATGTCTGGGCCATAGATTTTTTCCATGTCTTGCCTGTTCTTCCTTCTACAATGTCTCACATGATACAGTTTTCTATTAATCTGGGATGTGGAACACATCAACCTGGTAACAGGTAAGAAGCTCTATTTTGTAAGTGTACTAACCTGATTAAAAGAGAACAAAAGTGGACTTGGCTAGTAAATCAGAATTTCTCACTACATTTTTATCTGAATTTTTAATTTAAAAACCCATCCATAAAATGTGTTTTCTCCAAAAGAAAAGCCCTCCAGTGAAGATGTGGGCTATGATCGGGCAGATGTTAAATCAGAATAGCTTCCTTCTCAGAGCTTCGCCCCAGGTACTGCAGGTGCTTGCAGGGGCTGTGGCAGCCATCCATCACAGCAGATTGCTCAGAGCAGAAAAATAAGTGACTGAAAGAAAGCTTGACCTTGTGTTAGCTAGTGACCCCCTAATAATAGGCACGGAAATCAATTAGCACTTCAAGAGCTATGACTTCTCCGTTTCACTTGCCAAGTGTTGCTCGAGCCTTTCTAAGAATTTTGTCATCTCACATTCACAGGAGGAAGCGATGGTGTGAGACATGGTAATTGCCTTGCCATCTATTAAATTTAAGATCACAAACCCAAGTTACCATTTGTTGTCTTTCAAACATAGTTTGTTTTATAGCTGTCATGTAACCGCTTGCCCTTTGAAGGCTGGTCAAGACCTCTATGAAAGAGGAAACAATCATTTAGGGAACACTGTCGTAAAGAAATGTCATGCTAGTTCTACAGATGCTCACTTTATTTAGGCAGAGGTGAAACGATATTTTTATTTGTTGTCTTTGCCCCTTCTCTGCTGTGCTCATTCTGGTGTTACTAGTGTCAGCTTGGAGTTCTCTACCAACCACGGGCGCTCCTGGTCTCTGCTCCACACTGAGTGCTTGCCTGAGATCTGTGCCGGACCCCACCTCCCCCACAGCACCATCTACTCCTCTGAAAACTACAGCGGGTGAGTAAACTCCAAGACAGTCCGAAGGCTTGAATCTGCATTGCAGAATGAAAATCAATGAGTGATTCTGAGACTAGCATTTTTTTGCACAATAATAAGGAAAGTGACTTCTGAACAGGGATTTTTTTTTTAAACCAGTACTTTTGCTAAATCTGATGCAAATCACAATTCATCAGGTCATTCGTGCTGTATGTACTTGACTCATATTTTGAGTGATGTGAATTTAAATTCTATATGACAGTGCTGTGATTATTACTAGAGAAATGGAGGAAAGAAAAGTTTGTAACTGGATCTGATTCAGCTCTTGATCTGTGTCTACTAACTGTGCAGTGATATTTATTCTAACTTCCCACTTCTTTCCCCATGAATTAAGGAAAATGATAGTATGGCAGAATTATTTAAAATGCTTGCCACTTTACAGAATAAGCACTAGATACATAGTGAAAATATTTGCAAAGACAGCAAAATTAAGTTGGGAATTGTTTTCTTTCTTAGCCCCTCTTTAGATGTGCATAAGGCTAAAGGGTAGCAAAAAACTTAGAACTAATTGATGCTTATCAGCACCCCAGCTCCTCCCAGACATTTCCTGTAGAATAATATCTGAGGTCAAACCCGATTTCAACATTATTCCATGTCAATCCCATTATTAATATGTACTATTTTGTGCTTTTATATATCAGTTTAAAAATACATTCAAAAATAAAACCGATAAAAATTCTAAAAAGAATGTCTAAAATAAGTATCACTACTATTAAGAACAGATCCACTATTTTAGCATGATGTGGGTGTTTATGCAAGTTGTGTTGTAACACTGTCTGTTTTAACACTATAAGCAAACTCCTTTCATGAATGTAAAGAGTATATTGATAAATTTTAGTGCTATTACAAGCATGCAGAAAAAAGAACATCACAGGCATATAAAATAGAGCCAAAAGATGTGAACATAAGCCGGGCTTGGTGACACATTCTTATAATCCTAGCTACTCTGGAAGCTGAGCCAGTAGGATGGCGAGTTGGTGGTTGGCCTAAGCAATTTAGCAAGACGGTGTCAAACTGAAAAAAAATGGGCTGGAGATGTAGTTCAGTAGCAGGGTATTTACTTAGCATACAGGAGGCCGTGGGTTTAATCCCCTGTACACTGCAAGGGGGAAGAAACTTTGAATGTAGTTGTGAAGCTGGTTTTGTGCTAAATTTCTTGCAGGTGGAACCGAGTAACAATTCCCCTCCCTAATGCAGCGCTAACCCGAGACACCAGGATTCGCTGGAGACAAACAGGATCAATCCTTGGAAACATGTGGGCAATTGATAACGGTTAGTGTTTCTGCCTGCCATAATCACATGCCATTGATGCAGAGTCTTCCTGTGCTTTTGTTTGTCAGCACAGACTTAATCACATTCCTAAGTCATGGTCTTGCGATTCATTAAACGCCCTTTCTTCCTTTTCTCCTTTGCATTCCGTAAGAAGCCCAGGATGTGCAATCAGAAAAAAATAAGGGCTGTGTAGTCAGCAATATTAGATGCTAGAATGTTTCAACATACATAATTTTAAAATGCTTCAAACTCTGAAACTCAAATTCACAGTTGATGACAAGGGATCTCCTAACATTTTCTTTCAATGTTTTATGCAAAATTAACATAAATACCATCCTGCATGTATTAAAATAAGACCCATTCTTCTCTTCGTAACTGCCACAACATCTGGAAGGCTTATCCTTGAGTTGCAGACACTACACAGAAGGAAATATCATCTCTGAAATACTACTGAAACTTCTACTCCTTTTCAGAAAATAGTATGAAAGGAAAATTTGGATTTACATAAAAATTTTTCAGTGAGTGATTAATAATTTCTTGCATCATTTTATAGCCAATATCACTTATAACAAGTACACAATGAGAGAAGAGATTTTATACTCTGTTATTACATGATTATAAATTTCTTAAATTTGTTACTAATGGCCAGCTCTCTATTTGTATGTTAAATTCTAATTATAGGTAGATATGTAGATTTTTCTATTTTTAGAATATATAAATTTGACTGAAGTTTTATAACCTGCAAAGAAGTACAAAGGGGAGCAAGAAAGAAGGGGAAAGAGGAACAAAATATCAATAATTAGCCAGGTGAGGTGACACAGGCCTATAATTTTACCCACTGTGGAGGCTGAGGCAGAGGGATGACAAGTTCAAGCCCAGCCTGAGCAAGTTAGTGAGACCCTGTCTCAAAATGGAAGAAAAGTTTAAGATGGGTGGGGAATGTAACTCAGTGGGAGAGCACTTTCCTAGAATTTGTCAGCCTCTAGGTTCAATCCCCAGTACCAAAAAAAAAAAAAGTCAATATTGAAGCTAATCGAGCATGACATTGATTTGTGAGTAGTTGAGTATTATAAAATAGGAAAACCTACACCATTACTCAATTTTGCTATATGATAATTTTGCTTTTGTTACTTTTGAATAATTTAAACACTGAGAAACTAATTACATAAAGTTTTTGAAATCTTAGGGTAAGTAGACAATATAATTTACCTATAAAACAATATGAATTATTCAAAAAATCTATATTCAAAAAAGACCAAAAAAAGGCCCACACTTCAAAGACCACGTAAGTTTTAGGTACATACACTTAGTTTATTTGCAGAAACATCTAAAGTTAAATGGAACTTCTCTACCAATAGAGTATTTCACATAGCCTTTTAATTACTGCATCTACTAATGAGCTCTAGGGATTAAGTGTGTGCATCTGAGTAGTAGGATATGAATGGATTTTTCTGTCTCAGACTTTTCAAGGGTCTTATAATGAACCTTTAGTAGGAATCACAAAATACTAATAATGAACTAAATTACATTGAATAGTTAAGTGTGCCATGAAGCACATACAAGCATGTGAAAAGGGTATCTCAGATTCCTAAAGAATGCTATTGCAACATGATTTTGGGTCAGTGTCTTAGTTACTATTCTCATTACTAGGACACAATACCCAACACCCACAAGTTAAAGAAGGAAAGATTTATTGTAGCTCACAGATTATAGCGGTTTCAGTCCATAGTCAGCTGGCTCCAAGGCAGGGTGGCCTGGCAGAGGGACATGTCAGAGGCAGGACAAGCAGAAGGCAGTGAGCAGCAAGCCTCCCTTTCCCTTTTATCCCATCCAAAGTACAAGACTTTTGGGTGGTGCCACTCATACCCAGAACCATGCTAAACCAGTCAGTGAAATAATTTACTTATCCCACTTTTAATCTGTATTCACACACCCTTAATCCACACACAGCCTAGATCCAGCCACCTCCAGAAAGCCCCACCTATTAGCTCATGAGACTCTAGGGGGACATCTAGATACAAGCTATAACAGTCAGAAAGTGTTTGTCACACATTTCTGAGTTCCTACCATTGTGTTTTTAGTATACAATGGGAAAAGGTTGGTATACAGAGAATGCACATTATTACCTATATTGTGGAATGCAAAACCAAGGACAGAATCTCTTTAACTCTGTCATCATTGCGTGTGAGGTTTTCACAAAAATGACTCACTTCACAAGGCAGCTAAAAGACACATACTCACTCCTCAAAGAAATGCCCCCTGAAATCTCTCCAGTTTCACTATGGAATTTGAGAATTACAGAGAGAAATAGAATTATATAGTAATATGTATAAATATATAAATGTATATTATAGAAATTATAGAGAGATAATATATAAACATGCTTATAATATATAATCTATAAACATAATATACAATGATATAATATATAAATATATATGAATTATAGTTATATATAGTTATATATAAATACATAAACATAATTATATAGTTATATATAAATATGTAAATATATATATATCAGAGAGAGAGATTGAGAGAGGAAAAAGAAATATAGGGGTTGGAGACTTAGCTCAAGTGGTACAGCGCTTGCCTAGCAAGTGCCAGACCCCAAATTCAATCCCCAGCACCCCACAAAAAAAGAAATAGAGGGAAATAAGGTCCAGTGTCATAATTCTGTTAGGTGCGTTCTTCCTTCATGATAGAGTGGCTCCTGCTAGTATGTAAGAAAAGTACTTTGGAAGTTATCCTGAAAAATCTTAGCAAAATGAAAATTCCCAGGGAAAATAATGATTGTTGTCATATTTTTCCAACTGTATTACACTAATGATGATAGTGAAGAAAACTAATCTGTTTCCCTGGGGAAACATGATCTGTAAACTTACTCAAACAACGAATCCTTTTTTTTTTGGTGCCAGAGATCGAACTCAGGGCCTGGCACTTCCTAGGCAAGCACTCTAACCACTGAGCTAAATCCCCAGTCCCAACAATGAGTCCTTAAGACTCCATGATTAGTAGAGAAGGATGACTAAAGTCTTAATGGCTATTTTTTTTATCAACTTAGAAAATCTTTTGTTGAATTTTTTTTGAGATGAACCATGACGTGGGTGTGCTATACGGCAGTCTTCAGAGTCACCATGAAGAGTGCAGTCTGCCTCTTACAGAACCCAGAGCAGACTCTCTGGCAGCAATAAAATCAAGTGTGCAGGGAAGAAAGCCCGTATGTTTATCCAGGCTAAAGAAGAACAAAGTCACTTTCTGATTCCTCAGCACATGTTGTACAGTGGAACCCATTGAAACAATAGGATGGGAGGGTGGCGATAGCTACTCCATCCTAGTATGGTGGCAAAGATTATAACTATATGGTGCCAGGAGTCATGCTGTGTTAGTCACTTTCCCGTCTCCGGGACAAAATACTTAACACCCAAAACTCAAAGGAAGAGAGTTTAGGCTTATGATTTCAGAAGGTTCAGTCCGTGCATAGTAGGTTGGCTCCCAGGCAGAAATGGCAGGGCCAGAGGGTACAGCAGAGGAAAGCTGCTCAACCTGTGGCAGCCAGGGATCAGTAAGAGAAAGGAGGATCCAGGGATAAAAATTCACCCTTCCAGTTCACTCTCACAGTGGCCTACTCCTTTAACAAGGCCCCACCTCCTGCCAGCACATGCAAGTATGAACTTGTCAATAGACGAATCCACTGAAGAATATATCACCCCTATGGTCCAAACACTTTCCAAAACCCCACTTCCAAATACATAAGACTTTTGGGAGACATTTTAGATCTACACCATAACATTCTGCCCCGAGCCCTCAAAAGTGTCAGGTTCATCTTACGCAAAATGCATTTAGCCCATATCTAAGAGTCATTAAAGTCTTAACAGCTCCAGCATTGCTGGAAAGTGCAAATCCAAAGTCTTCTCTAACTCAAGGTAAACTGAGTCTCTCTGGGGAAAAATTTAACTACTTTCATCACATAGGGTAAACATTCACATTTCAGGAGGGGGCACGGGAAAGGAATCTGACAAAAACGAGACTGAAACTGAGCAGAGTGGACATTAAATCCTGTAGCTCCACGTCCAGCACCCAGGGCAGGTTGTGGTGAGATGAGATACACAGTGCTTGGGCAGCCCTGCCCCGTGGCCTTGCTAGTTGCAGGCCACCGGGCTTCTCTCTTAGGTTGATTCTGTTCACTGCCTGTGGTTTTACTCAGCATACATTCCACATCCCTGGCGTCTCCAATTTCCTGGGGTCTCCACTGCACCGTCAGCTTCACTCACAGCTTTGTGCACTGCCCTTTCGTGGGTCCTTGTCTGGCCTCCTGGGTCAGCCTCCATGACATCACAACTCTTGCAGTCTGAATGGCTGTAAAGTCACTACGGCATGGATGATGCCCACGTCAGCTGCCAGCTCAAGAGTAGTCACACTCCCTTGAGCCACAGTTACCGTGGGGTCTGAGCACTGGATGGCTGAACTCAGGAATACACTTCCGTAGGCAGCCCTGGGTGAGAAGGGCACCCTGGAGCTCCTTTCTCAAAGCAAAGTCTTTCAAAGGAGTTCACCCTTCCCTACCCGTTAGCTTTTTATGGATGAGGTCTGGCCAATTCCTGAGGTGCTATCCAAGCACCTTTCCTGTTGGCCTGTTGCAAAGCACTTGACTTATTTTTTCATGGCCCTGAACTTTTCAGCAACCACACTTTGCTTGGCCATAACTTTAGTCTGCTACCTAATCGCTTTCCTTCACCCATAGTTTTTCCATTGGCCTGCTTTGTATGTCATTTGAATTTCTGCTCCTATTAATTGGCTGTAAGGATTATGTGCTTCTAGAAGTGTAAGCCATAGGAGAGTTTATTTTAAAATAGCATTGTTTAAATATTTTGACACAATTACAGAACTAAAAAGAAAGTGATGATGGGCAGTAAATTTGTGTATGCCTAACATTAAATATGTGAGTTCTTGTTAACCATTATATCTCTAATACTTGGTCTTAGCCTACTCTTACACTATTTCATGTGTTATTGGTTCTACTGATTGCAAAAAGACTTAATATCTTTAAATGTACCGGAGTCTGAGTATCTCAAAACTTACCATTTGAGCCTTTTTATAGCACTCCAGAGATTAGAATTTTGGTGTGTAACATCAATTTTCAGTCAAGCCCAGCATTTATGAAATAATATGCGTTACAGAGAAGTCTTTGTGCTCAACCACAGATTCTTAATTCTGTATTTCCAGGAGGGATGAATTTATATTTAGAAAACGATGCAACAATCATTTATAGTGTTACAGATTTTTCCCAGATGAGAATGGAAATCATAGTTATGACCTCTCCATTTGGTGATATATCAAACTGATCCTTTATAAATTCTTTACTTTTACCTAAAGAATATAAACATCGTAGGACAGTCAAAGCACAAGCACAAAATATTCTGTCTGAAATTCTTTTAGCAGGAGAGACTCTGTTAAGCAGTCCCAATCATATGACCCTATTTTCCTTGGTATGAAACATTAACCTTGAGAGGATTATTTATGGGAGTTAAAACAGCTTCAGCAGATTTGTGACTGGGTGCTTATGTTGTCACATTGCATTCCACCTGTCACCTTGGATTCCTGCTACCCAACAGCCATACAACAGGCCATATTTCATGGGTATTGCTTCACAAAATTGTACTAGTAATGATCTTGATTTTTCCAATTATGTCACCATGTTTTACATGATTTCTTTTTCCCTGCAGTTTATATTGGTCCATCCTGTCTCAAATTCTGTTCTGGCAGAGGACAGTGCACTCGACATGGTTGCAAGTAAGCATTTGAAAATAAGATATATATTTCTCCTTGTTGATGTGTATGTTTTATATATTAAAGCTACAAGTTATTTTAATGTTTTAATACCCTTTTTAAGGCTTTTTTTCCTTTGTCTTTTTTCTTCAGTACTAGGGATTGAACCCAGGGCCTTCACACAGAAGTACGTCCCCAAACCTTTTTAAGTTGTCTTGTTTTTTGTTCTGGGTTTTTTTTTTTTTTTTTTGAGTCAGGATTTTGCTAGTCACTCATTGCCTGAGGTGGGCTTCAATCTGTGATCCTTCTGCTTCAGCTTCCCAGAGAACCAGGATTATAGGCATACATCACCTCACCCTGCTTGAGATGCTTTTAAAACCAAAAATAGGATACTCCAAACAGAATTTAAGTGTAATTTAAGTATATTTTGTTACTTAATGTTAATTAGTAAATAAATTTATTTTAGACTAAATTGTGAAAAGATTTAACATCCCTCATGTAAATTTGTGAACAAATTTGAATTCCTCATAGCTAGATGACTACCTTTCCTGTCTTTGGTTACATTCCTTTCCATAACTTTGTTCTAGTACTCATGAGTCATATTTTTAACTCCAAGCATACTTTGTAAATTATTAAAAAATCAGCAATGCTAAAGGAAACTGGACCAGGCCAAATTTAGCAGGTCTCATAAGAAAATTTATTATAACTTCATGATTTTATTTACCTTTGAAAATCATTTAGGTCTTCAAGATGATTATAGAGCATTTTATAGAACAATGATGTTGAACATGAAATATGAAATTATACATTAATAATGTAGTGTCTAATCACCAGTAATGAATTATGTTCTGTTGTTTGCAAGAATGGATATTCACATTTATGATGTCATTCCCATATTAATATTTAATTATAAAATATCCTGGGAATTCCTGAGCCCCAGGCAATCTTTGTTATATAGATAAGTTTTCAATGGCTCCAAACAAAAATAGTAATTAATTAATTGGGTAATTGATGAATACAGAGTTTATAAGAGGGTTTTGAACTTATTTAAAAATTAAATGCATAAAGCAAACACTTGTAAGCACTATGATTAGAGTGGAAGGTTAACTTTTTAAACTATATTTTAATATAGTTAAAAAAGAGATCACTGTACAATGAAAATATTTTATGATATATGTGAAAAATTGAAAAGTTTCTGTTTGTATTTCAAAACCGAGTATGAATCTTGCATGCTTTTTAATAAAACCGCCAACTCCCACCCCAAAGCACTGACTCAGTAGATCTCATTAGATCTTGGCTGTGTTTTCTTCAAGTTGTTATTTTAATCTGTTAGCCAGAACTGGGCTGTCCACTGTTTAATGCATTTCACATAAAATTAATCGGAGAGAAAACTGAGTGGTACTTGTGTGCTTTGGGACATCATTCACTTTTGATGCCATATACTATGTGAATAATCAGAGCCATTTACTCTTTCTGGAGTTTTACATAATATTTTTGTCAGTTGGAAATTTAGGGTTTTTTCCATATCCTGATGATATTTTATGTAGTATTCATTGGTTTTGTTCTGGCCGGCCTAAATTTTTTTGGCCTAAATATTTGACCATTACCTCTTTTTCCAGGAATATGCACCTTGATGAGTTTGAGTGAGATTTCAGGGAAAATAAATTAGTATTCAATACCACATATTTTGGTTAAGCATATGTTTGAATTTAGAGCTTCCTCAGTCTTGTGTTTTTCTCTCCTCATTATGAACTATTATTTGCTTCCATGATCCCATCCCTGTCATACTTTCTTGACTGTATACAGTCCCAGACCGAGATTTCTAAACTGACGATTCATTAATCTCGTAAACCTAACCCTGATAGAGATGCTAATGAGGAGAGGGAGTATAGGCATCCTCCATCCACAGGTGTAATTCAAGGGTAATTCTTTACAGTAGAGGCTATTTTCCTACATGGTGGGTATACATAATGCTACATGTAAGTGCAGGAAGATGAACTAGAAGGGGACATATTTGGAGTTAGGAGATCCTCCTGTCATTCCTGAAATCACCAGTGTGTACAGTCCTGCTATTTGATGCAAAAACAAAGGCTACAAAAACATTTTAAAAAATGAGTGGAATCCTTATCCACATTCTATCCAAATTACATGCATAATCTTTTATTAAAAGTAAATTTTTGGAACCACTAAGTAGACATGATTCCAATGTTCTTCTTCTCTACATGGTCACCAGTTTTTCCCAATCGCTGGTCCTGAGAAGATAATGTGTAAGATACACAAACAAAAAAATGCAGCTACCATGATACCCTGCCTGTATTTTTGCTGGGGAACATAAATTCCAATTTTTTATCATGGTTAACCATGGTCAGTTTCCTGACTTTAAAAGTGTGTCCATTTAGCTAATTTTTTCACGCTTTTTGAAATGATGTGGCTATTCAGAATCTGACTGTCTCCATGAGATCACATGTGAGAGAAGCAAACTGTTTGAGGCTCATTTACATGTTCAGTCATTTTGTCCTTTCTTCCCAGCCTCTTCTATAATGCTGTTTGTGATGCCAAGGCCACCTTCAAACTTCTTGCTACAGAGGTTCTTGGCATTTCAAGGTCTTACTTCTTTGATAATCTGATGAAAACTGTGGCCCTCTTCCCGCAGAAAATCCAATACACATCCATTTGGCTTTCGATTTCAACACTTTCATACATTTCATGGTTATGATGGGAGACCAGTATAGACCCCAGTCTCAGTAACATTGCTAAAGAAGTTCCCTTTGGGTCGTTCATAATAGCGTGTCATTCATGCACTTGCCTTGTGAAATGCTTGTTTCAGACTTCAGGAAGTTTGAGTGCTTCCGTGACAATCCCCCACTCAAAAAAGACACTAATTTTGTTTTGTAATAGGCAACATGTAGTCAGAAGGAAATAGAGCAGTAAAAAGAAGAAATTTGAAGCTAATTCTTGATGAGTAAACTCCTTAAAATATAAGAATTTTCTGATATTTAACTATTGTTCCATCTGTGCTGATGTTTACACCCTGTAGACAACTCACGACACTCCAGCTACATTTAGTCAGCTACCCTAAATACAGCAAGCAGAGGCAGTGGAGGGAGCCAAGCACAACTGATTTGGAAACTTGTTGAGAGGCAATGCAGTTCTATTGAGGACTTCTGTCTAGATCAAGGGTGTACCCATCCCCTTTATAGTACTGGTCTAGGTAAAAATGCTTAAAGATAGACTTGTTTTCCAGTACTTTCCAAATATTTAAACTGATTCCTATCACAATGTGTATTTTTACATTTGTTACTACAGAAGACTTATTCTAGATAGCTTATTAAAAGTGTTTTATTTACATTGTATCTTTTAAATTGAATGAGATTATGAATAAAATTATTTACATGCATTATACCTTTACAGATATTTTAAATTACAAATATGCAGACCATAGATGCATTTTAGATAAACTCTTAGTGTGTTTGAAAGTGAATGCTGAGGTAGTACTTTGATCATAAGCTTTTCATAGCAGGGTGGGTCAAAGACTATTCTGGAATTTTTGCAGTTTATCAGCTTTTATCAAGTTTTCAGATTCAGTATTCTCCGTACTAAGGAGCCTCATTTACCATGCAGTCACATCCTGATCTCTAGGCTTCCTTCTCCCCAAGTAGATGGAGGAATCTCTGAAAGGATCAATGGTTTAAGATTGAAATTCACTTTTGTTTCTTTCAGGTGTGACCCTGGATTTTCTGGCCCCGCATGTGAAATGGCATCCCAAACATTCCCAATGTTTATTTCTGAAAGCTTTGGCAGTTCCAGGCTGTCCTCCTACCATAACTTTTACTCTATCCGTGGTGCTGAAGTCAGCTTTGGTTGTGGTGTCTTAGCCAGCGGTAAGGCTCTGGTTTTCAACAAGGATGGGCGGCGTCAGCTAATTACATCCTTCCTGGACAGCTCTCAATCCAGGTGGGTGAAGGCTGGGTAGAATATACACAAACTAGGTACTAATATTGAACTTGAATCTATTTTCAATTTGTATTCTTTTTCTTTTGTTATAACATACACATCTTCCAGTTTCTTAACAGGTTGGAAGAGAGCTTACAGTTTACTTAGAGTTAAATCACTCTAATTTTTAATAAATTGGAAAGCTCGCCAATGACTTTGAGATACTAATGAATGACCAGATTTTTTAAGATATGAGATGTTTGCATCAAAACTGTGTTCTTAAGCCAAGGGCTAGTTAATTATTCATGTAGTTTTATTTATTTGACAGCTTGCAGAGGCTGATTAGATTTACCCCACATCTTCCCTTCTCCCAGTGCCTAATAAATAATGCAGTAAAGGAGTGATTGGCATTCTAAGTATATGTACACAAGTATGTCATATACAAATATGTATGAACATAGTTGTACTTTTATGGATGTATCTATGTATAAAATATGCACATTGACCTCATCTTTTATACACATTCGTGCATCTCATAGGGATACTACTAACATTTTATAAAAGAAAAATGAGCAGAAACCTACAAATTTGGGGTAAATTCACTTAAATTTGTTTGAAATTCTCTTAAAACAAAAATGAACTTTATGAATGAAAATATTTCTGCACACACTAATTACAGACCATCTGTGTCTAGGTTTCTCCAGTTCACCCTGAGGCTGGGGAGCAAGTCTGTTCTGAGCACCTGCAGAGCCCCTGACCAGCCTGGTGAGGGAGTTTTATTGCATTATTCTTATGATAATGGGATCACTTGGAAACTCCTGGAACACTATTCATATCTCCACTATCATGAGCCCAGGTACGTTGGAAAACACCCAGGAAAATGGTTAGCGTGATATGTCCTTCCTAAGAAAATTATAATTTAGACAATGTAAGATTCTAGATATTTTTCTGTTGAGAGATGGAGAGAACAAGATTGATGTGTCTTGCAGTGAAAAACTAGTGAACCATGTGGTTCTAATATGTTTGTCCCACCTATTTCTGATAATTTGAAGAAACTTATTCTCATATTTTGAAATGTGCGTCTAAGGGAAATACTTCAGTGTTTAGGAAAGAAAATAGTTAACACTATTTTTATTTGAATATAATATAAAATTAGATATTTTAATATGGCACTAAACTGTAAAAACTTAAATATTTGTTAGCAATATTAAATTATAAATTATATGGCATAATAAATTATAAAATCTGATACCAAAGATATTTTCAAAATTTTGCATGTAATGTATTATATAATTAAGGACAAAAAATTGCTAGTATGTACATAGTTCTTGGCAAATATTGATGTGAGGATATATTTAAAGCCCTTTCTTCAGGGTGCTTCTATTTTCCTTTAGCTTACATATTTCCTGACCTCTAGACACAATTGTCAGGTTAAAATTTTACTTGAAGGGGGGCAATTCTTCACTGTCAGCAGAATAGTAACCACCCTTTAGTCATAGAATTTCCCAAGTGTCTGAAAGATATTCTCCCCTGAAAAAAATATTATTCAGCTGCTTACTGAAACTCCTTTTTACAAAGAAAAGGGAAGAGGGGATGCAAAATCTTAAAGTTAGGATATAAAGTTAATGTCATTAGAGAAGCTGAACACTGGTTTACATTCACAGGGGCGTGTAAAGAACACCATTTCCCTTCTTGGAAGTACTTTTAGTCATTGGAGATGAGAAGAGAGAGGGCTTTAGTTACTCAGGTTTGCACTGGCATCACAGAAAAAGACAGCTGAAATAGTAGAAAAGAAAGACACTGATAACACTTTGCATGTTTTGCAATTTTGCCTAGGGCTACTTCTTTGTTTAAATATTTGTGAACATACAATAACGTTCATAGAAACCATAGTAGCATGCAACAGAGAGAATAATTAATGACTACTATGCCCTAAATTTTATACATTATAAAATTTTAAGAATGCACCAGCTGTGTTGGGTATTTTCCCTACACACGTAAAAATGTAAAGCTAAATTCTTCTTGCTCAGTAGAAATACATGAATCCTAAAGAAACATCTCATAGACTGTCCATAGTAAACATTAAAAGAAAATAAAACAAAACTCAAGATAATAATGAAAGCATGAAGAAAATATCATCCTAAGTTAACTTGGCCTAAAGCCTGTTTTTTTTCTGAGGAGGATGGACAGCTGCAAAATTCAGTAATCAATCAATATCATGAAATTTAATTAATCTTTGTTGATATGAAAAATAATTACACATTTAATGTGCTATTTCAAAGGTATGTTTAATCTTGCCTGCCATTTGACAGCAACATTTTTCTTCCATGCAGAATCGAGGTGACTTTTCAGTATTAGGTATGTGCATAGCTTGAAAGATTAAGATCAGAATGGAGTTTTTTTTTTTTTAAAGGAGAACATGATAATGGTGGAATTTCATTTTCTAAATATGTATCTCAGTCCATGAGACACATTCTCCCTCCCCCCTCTCTTACAAATATTAATAAAAGGTGACATGGAAGAAGTGGAATTTGATATATTCTAAATACTAAATCATATTCCATATGATAAATAATACAAACCATGGAGATTCTTCATATGAAAGTTAAATATATCTTGATGCCTTTAGCCATTTGCTGTATTTCCTGCAGTATAAATTGCTGCCCATAATTGCTATGAATTCTGCATTGTTCCTTGATGCCATGTTGTTTGAAAATGAAGCATGATCCATGAAATAAATATGCTACTTGGCTAACCACTGTTGCTCCTAGATAATTTCAGATAATTTGCTTGTCTATGATTCATTCCATAAATGAACTCTATCTGCTTGTTACTTCTAAAATTTAAAACCTAGTAATATATCTAAATTAGTCTTTTAATTCAAACTGACTAAAATGACTTGTGAACTAATTGGTACTTTATTAATGCAAAATATTGTCTTGCTGTGGAAACTAAAATTATTCTAGCTTTTTCTTAATTATAGGGGTTTTATATTCTAAAATTATTATAGTCAAATCTTAGTTTATTTTTGTCTTGATTATTATATTTCATCTCCTCTTTGTTTCATCATGTCACCCAATTCTGTAAAACTATTGAGCATTTTTAAAAGGAAAATCCATATACTCACAAAAGAAAGGTTGAAAGAGGCTTCTTATCTCGTAATATTCTAATCAAACAGCACTATAACTATTCTAACCAGCCACTTTGATATACAAAAAATAATGAAGTCAGCAAGAACTCCCACCCTACCCCAAGACATGATGCAGAAGTGAAGAACAAGACTCTAGGACAAAGCTCCACGTGTCCAGATTCTGGTACTGTGATTTAGAATATTCCCAAGCTTACAAAGAATGCTCACCATCCAATGCCTCTGTCTTCTCATCTCTGTCTGGATACTGATGGTTGTACTTAATGCAGCAAGGATTTGTGAAGTCCTAGTCTGTACTGCTTTAGGTACTAAGTGAATAACACAAAAAAGTCTCTGACCCTTGCCGCAAAGATACTGTTACCCCAGTTTAACCTAAAAAAATCCCGAAGCTCTCAGAAGTATCTTTTCTGTGGTTGGAAAGTCATCAGTCACTGGGTGTGAGACAGGGTCCTCTAACCTGAGTCTGATTACAGACCTACAGTCTTAACCTCTCTGCCATGAAAATACTGATCGCTTTAACCCCTGCTATCAGCGCATATACTCTGTTTTCATTAGAACTTGCCTGAAAATTCTATTTCAGATGTTATTTAATTATATTTATTTTTACTGAAGAGAAAATCAGCTGCTTTTACAATTATTACCAAAAGGATAATTACAATTTTCTAATATCAGAACTAATTAAATGTATTAATTCAGTTTTCATTGTTGAACCAGTTTAAATATAGATTAATTATTTTATTCAGGTTTTATATACAGTGTAAATAAACATGTGTATGCATTTAATAGACCAATATTTTTAAGAGATACAGTGAAAATTACTAAAATATTTAATTTAAGCTTTACTCTTCTAATAAAATCCATTAGCAAAATAATTCAGCTGATTGTAAAAAGTATTTAAAAAATCATGAATGTACTGAGCTATAAGTTCTTAGTTTAAGAAGTGTTTTTAAATTTATATTTCTGCAAAAACATGTACTAAGAAAAAAATGAAAACAAAAACACATCTACAAATTGCGAATTAGCTAAAGTTAAATTTTCTGTTAGCAATATTTTATTATACTTTAAGAAAATAACAACAGAGTAGACATAATTACTTCTCTGTATTAAAATACTCATAATAAAATACAACTTAAATTTTTAAAAAATTGTATTTCTGCATTTGCATATTGGTTTTCCAATATCTAAAAAATGTTTTCTTATATTATAAAAAGTTGTACCAGACTTTACTGTTTGTATGACCTATGATGATAGCCATGTTCTTCTATCTCATGTGTCCATGTACAAATTATTTAAAGGGAAAGAATATTATTTTAATAATTTTCAATATATAAGAAATTACTTTCTTAAATATGTAGTTAATATCATTTTTTTACACAATGATGATATGACAATCAACCTAATTTCTCAGTAAACCAGCCTTGGAAATTGAAAGTTTTAAATAGCTTATCTCCAAATTATCCATCTAGTCCCTTGGTCTTAGAAGTTTTTATTTGCTAAGAGGAAAAAAAACCCTCAGTCCATTCAAAGTGCATTTACAGCAAGTGCCTCTCCTGGAGTTTAAGTGGACGTTGATGGAGACAAATGTTCCACTTGCTGTTTCGCTCGCATCTCACCTGGTATGTGGACGTGAACAGCATGTCCTGTGATTTATGGAGCTTTCAAGCAGACGTCGCACTGGCAATTCATGTACAGTTCCTGCTGCTGCGTACAGTAATTGCTCCTAGAAATTAGATATTATTCTTAATTTTCTTCCCCATTTGTCAGACGTGGGTTTGTTGTCATAGCTGCCATGACACAGCACATGATGCTAAACTGAGGGGAGCGAGGCTGGACTGTGGTTCCACCCAGCCTCAGACTACAGTATGTGTGACAGGCTGCCCAGGATCCTTTACCAGACTAAGATGAGCCCTGCCATTTGACAGCTGTTTGATTGAGTTCACTTTCTTGAGAAAAGTTTTCACTTAGCAGAAATCGCGCCTCGGATAAACCTCACTGGCCACGATGCTGCTGCACAAAGCTCGCTATCTTTTTTTTCTTTTTTTTTTTTTAATGGTCACATTCATCACATCAAAGCTCTCTATCTTGAGAGATCGGTGGAAGCACAGTCCTATTTTTGATGTGTTTAGAAGACATTGGAGTCAGATAGGAATGTTTGTGATTGTAGAATTCTTTTTAATATTATACTTCGGGGGGAAACTGTCTTGCTATAAACGTAAGTGTTTTCAGACACCAAAATAATCTGAATTCTAACTTTCTTTTTCTTTAGAATAATCTCCGTGGAATTACCAGATGATGCAAGACAGTTTGGGATTCAGTTCAGATGGTGGCAGCCGTATCATTCTTCCCAGGGAGAAGACGTGTGGGCTATCGATGAGATTGTCATGACGTCTGTCCTATTCAACAGCATCAGCCTTGACTTTACCAATCTTGTGGAGGTCACTCAGTCTCTGGGCTTCTACCTCGGAAACGTTCAGCCCTACTGTGGCCACGACTGGACCCTGTGGTAAGGACTTCGTTGTTGCTACGGTTCATTTTGGAGGGTTGGAGCATAAAGTTGCTCCTCAGTCCACTCAGCATCTAGTCGTTTGTTGACAAATATATACTGAACATGAACCACTTGAAAAGTCAGTATCATGTATGTCTTATTATGTCTTGGGAGGAAGAACTGGAAAGAACATATTGATAGATTTAAATAAATACAAAATTTCATACTCGTTTATCTCAAATTTTTTTTCCCAAACTTACATATAAAAACTGTTTTTGAAAAGGACCAATTAATTAAAGTGATCACCATATTTTACCTTCATGGAGGCCTGTGATGACCATAGTGGAATGTGAAATCACTCTAGTAACTATTTTTATTTTCATTTTTTGTGGTTTGTATAGTTATTATTTTAATGAAAATTTTCATAAGTAGTTCTATTTTCACATGGTGTCACATGAAGTCCAAAAAGTTTTCTAAGCCTTTATTGAGATGTCTGTTTAAATTCATGTTATCAAACAATATTGAGCCAGTGACTCACAGCTAATGCCAAAGAGGTTTTTATTTTGGTTTTTTTTGTTTTGTTTTGTTTTGTTTTGGTTTTTTTTGTTGTTGTTTTTTGGGAGTTTTTTGGTGCTGGGGATCAAACTCAGGCCTTGTGCTCTGTAGGCAAGCACTTTAACCACTGAGCTAAATCCCCAGCCCCCAGAGAGCTTTTAAAACTATGATATCCTAATTAGTGTACCTTCTATTTTTAGATTTTTCCCTGTGCTCATATGCAAATTTAATTATACAACAAGCATAAGTAAATAGTTTCAACTGTGATTAGTATTTCGTATTATCAGTAAGATGATATAACAGTGATCAACTAGAGTAAGGTGCTGGCTACTTGATATAGGGAATTGCCAGCAGACTCCTATGGGAGACTGCCTTTGGGCTGATCAGAGGGTGGGTACGATACAGTCCACTGATCAGAAAGTGGAAAAATTGCACTGGCACACCCCTGTAATCCCAGCACTGTGGGAGGCTGAGGCAAGTGATCACAAGCTGGAACCCAGTCTGGACAACTTAGCTACTTGGTAATACGCTCTCAAAATGAAGCACTTTTCAAAAGATCTAGGGATATAGCTCTTTATAAAGACCCTGCATTCAATTTCCAGTAAGGGAGGTTGGGGGCAGAGAAACAAGGACACTCCAGCCATTCGAAGATCTAGAGGAGGGAATTCCAGCTACGGGGAGCTTTGTGTACAAAGGCCCTAAAGCAAGGATGACCGTGGCATGTTCAAGGACCAGAAAGGAGGCTCGTGGTACAGCATCCTAGGTCACAGAGGAACACATCTTAAGGACGGAAGCCAAGATGTGTCCTAGGGATACGATCATGTAGTATCTTCTAGGCCAGAGGATCCTGTAATAAAATTCGGGCCTCAAAACCTACAAATTTTACTACTGTATGTACCACCCTCTCTAGGTTTCTTTAGAACTGCAAACGTGATTGACAAATACTTTTTAAAGAAACTTCTGTTTTCTACTGAGTCATGGTCAGACCAATTTAATTCCTCCAGATGAATCACACCAAAAGCTCTTCACCACCATTGTCTCCAGAGAGCATATCATAAATGGCCCAGCAGTGACCTTATCATAATTAGAGGTAAATTTACACGCCATTGCACAGAAAATTACCTTTGATGGGAATTGTGCATGTACAGTCACATCTCACACACAGCAGGCTAAAATTCTAGCATAAAATGACTGCTAATGGAATGGAAGTACAGTTGGTCACTTTTGCTGCAAGCATGTCAGACTAGAGGGAATGAAATTTCTATTCAATAAAGTAGGAAAGGTTATATTGTACATTTTCTATCTGACAGCCTCAGATGCTTGCTTTTATGGATGCTCTTTCTTAGTCCTCTAGCCTCTGAAGACAATAAAGGGGAGAAGCAAATAAAAAAAAATAAAGATGTAGACTAAAATGAGATTTATTAGAATTGTATGCTTCTGAAAACTTAAATTGACCTGAATTAATAGTAACTGAAATTGGTCATGTACCATAACCATATCCCACAAGTTTATGTAGTAGGGCTTCTTTTTTCAGTACTTTTACTACAACAAAGAGTCATATCATGAATGCAAGTCCTGCATCGTGTTTATTTTCATAAATAGTTAACATCTGCTCAAATAAACTCCAAAGTTGCTGAGCATTTTAATTTAACACTCGGGTTGAATGCATGATAACAGCAGTTTAATTTCTGTGCTTTGATCAAAACCCTAAGAACAATATCCTTTCACAAAAGTCTGATGAATATTCTGAACCCACCACTGCTTTAATTGGTAGAGATACATTTACTTTGTGAAAGTACAATCACAGTAATTATAGAAAACCATAAGAAAATATAAATAATTGTAAAATCCCCATGGGCACCTTCAGCAGCCCCGCAGGAGTTTTATTAACAACCACATGTGAGCAATCAGGTTTGACTTTCTGATCTCCGAAACAAAAAGCAGCCGTCCTGGTCACAGAGCAACAGAGAGGATGCTCCGGCAGTGATAATGAGACTAGAGAAACGCATTAAACTGTTTTAATAAGGATGTGAAAAATGCTTACTGCTCATTTAAATGAAACTACGTGGAAGATCTCAAACTGTTCCCATTTTCTTAGCCAGTGAGTCAGAGTAAAACCTCTTTTAATGATGCTGTTTTCTCTCTGCTGCTCTTGAGGAGTATATTGTCCAAAATTCAGTGTAAATTTACTTTAGTCGTGTTTTTCAGAATCACTTGCTAGAACATTGAAATTCAAGTGATGATGTTGACCAACTACTTATTATAACCTCCTAGTCCCGAAACAAGCTCTTAATTTTTATGCAAAGATCTTTGAAGCGTATTATCTTATTAAGTAAAAATTCTTTAAACACTTTTAAATATGTGGCCTCTGCCCTTCAATGACCTTCTTTCTCTCAAGAGATCTGTAGACATGGTCTGTACCAAATGGCAGGTATTAAGTTAATCACTGTTGGCTCTTTCCAGCTGTGAGTTCATTTGCTTCTCATTTCCTAGCTCATGACTGTCCATGAACGTGGATTGTGGCTACGGAGAGTATTCTCCAGGGAACACGTGGACAATTGCTTTTTCATTAGAAGGACTACAGTCAATATGCTGTAAATCACTTTACAGCTTGTCATCCTTGAGCACTTTTTCTTTTTAGTAGAGACATGAATTGCTTTTAATTTGTGGTGATACTTTCCTTTTTTCATACCTAGTATCTGACACAGAACATCTGTCTGCTTTTGGTTTCAAAAATAATTTTATATTATTAATATTATCAATGTGTGATCATTATGGGAATATTTTTAATTAAGATTTTTTAAGGATTTTATCTAACTAATTCTGTTAGTGATAATACCAAGCTACTTTTTCTCATTGCTGAGACAAAATACTCAACACCCAAAATTATAGGAGGAAAGGTTTGTTGTAGTTCACAGTTTGTTGTAGCTCACAGTTTGTAGCAGTTTCTGTCCATAGTTGGCTGGCTCCAAAGCAGAGTGGCCTGGCAGAGGGGCATTGCAGAGGAGAAACAGTTCCTGGCAGGCAGAAGGCAGGAAGGCAGTGAAACAGTGAAGCAGCGAAGCAGCAGGAGCAGCAGCCTGCCTCTCCCTTTAATCCCTTCCAGGCTATCCACCCTGTGAGTGGTGCCAGCTACACCCAGGGTGGGCCTTCCCGTTATCCACACCCAGAACTACGCCAAACCAATCAGCAGACTAATTTAGTAATCACACACCCTTAATCCAGCCTCACACACTCTAAATCCAGCCACCTCTGAAAAGCCCCACTTATGACCACATGAGGCCTTGGGGGGACATCAAAACACAGCCATAACACCAAGGGACACTAGCATTCCTCTGTCCTACTTAAATAAACTAGCTAGATACAATAGGTAGAAGGGATATTGCTGTCATACAGACTTTTGATTTTAAAATGTGTACAATTGTGAGAAATTGTTATATTAAGATTGGCAGTTGTTTTCAAAAGTTAAAATGTGATAGAAACATAAACTTTGAGGCCACAAACATGAGTTCAAATTCTAAAACTTGTAAGCTTGGAAAATATAAAGGAGGGCACTTTTAACTAATGAGCTTGTTAAAGCTAATTCTTTGATTGAGCTGTTTTAAGAAGGTTGCATCAAAGCAACTCTATCAAAACAGGAAATCAGTGAATTTTATAACTAAATAATGTACAGCAAACACCCCTGACATCCAACTTGCTATCTCTCATCCAACCTTTTTCCTTCGGGCCATCGATGTATGACCTAATGCCATCTCTACCTCTTATTCCGACTCTGATCACTGCCCTGTACCTGTCCCTCACTCCATTGCCAGCCTCTTGTAAGCTAGGAGTAGAGCAAAGAGTGAGAATATCAGTCTTGCATATTATTGTGTAATGTGTACAAGATGACAATGTGATGGTTTCATTTCTAAGTCATCAAACATGCCCCCATATAAAACAGTAACACCAAAAATTCAGGGGAATATATTTAGCTTCTTTGAACCTGAGTTTCTCATCTGTAAAATAGCTTCATAACACTTCCAAGATTCTTGTAAAGTGTGAGGTCACAGATAGAAAGTACCTACCATTTCCATGCCTTTCGCTGTCTGCTTGAAGGGAAGAAAACTGGCTTTTTGTAGTGTTGCTTTTAGGTCCACACTTCGGAAAGTTTCCTTGAATGTTAAAAACTGATAAATATCATTTTCCTTGAGTAATACAACAGAAGATGTGTCTGAATCTCAAAGAATTCAAAATAGATATTTAAGTAAGATTCTTCTCATATAAACGAGATTTGGTTAGGGAAACAGAAAGATAATGGTGATTTTACTTATTTTGTTAGTATTTTTCTATCTAGATACCAAACATCATTTGTGTGGATTACTACATTCCAGCAACACCAAACATGTTACTGTAGGCAAGATTTTATGAATGGTGGGTGGTTAGGTTAGCAGGAAATCTCAAACATAAAAGATCCTAAAGTATGTAACTTCTATGCAGTTTATTTACAATGAAAAGATAAGGCGGAGAGTACTATGATTCGCTGAAAGAGAAAATTGGTAGTCTGAGACAGTTACTCCCTGTGAGCAGCAGATCACAAGCCCCCTTGGAAGGCGCTGGCTCTCCTGGCTCCTGGCCTGCACCTCTCCTCCTCCCCCTTCCTTTCATTCAGTCCACCCTGGTCACCGTCTCCCTTCTCGCTCATCTGGCGAGCTGAGCTCTTTCCTTGCACACGCCTTTGTCCTTGCTGCACCTCTGCCTGGGCACCTTCTCCATTATTCATTTTGGGCACGGTGCTTGGGCTGCCAAGCTTTCCAGGGTCTGGGAAAAATCCAAGAGCTAGGAACATGGATATCATCTCCAAAATAGGACAAGACAATTGCAAACATGGCATTCAAATGACAAATACATTTAAATCAAAAGCCCACAAAATGTAACATTTTGCCAACTTCATTAATTGCTGAATTTAATATTCATAAAATTTCATGACATTGGAAGTAATCTTTTGGTCAGATTTCTAAGTAGGCTGAGAAATCACAGCCAAACATGTATTAAATGACTTACCTGCAGCCAAATAAAATTTAAAGGCAAAATAATAAAAACCCATCTGAAGATTTTCTACAACTAAAAAAATGTGTATTTAATGTAAGACACAAATGCATTTTAATAGATTTGCTACAATGTGGGATGAAACTTCCAAAATTAAAAGTATCAAGGTCTTATAAAACTCTTAAAATGGTTCTGCTTGACTGTAATGCACATGGCCATACATAGTAGAAGAAGAAGAAGAGAAAAAAAAACGAAAGCATCAGTGTTCCCTCATGTATTTTCTCTCTCCTCTATCTCTCCTCCATGCTAAACATTTTCAGCCCAGAAAGCCAGGCCTGACAACATGGGCCAGGGTGCTTTCTGAGAGGAAGTTATATTTGAGGAAAAAGGGAAGTGAAGACGTAGGAGGAATGAGAGACAACACAAGCATGCCGGAAGGGAAGATCCTGATGATAAGGGGTTAAATGTGGACTGGCCAAGTTCACTTTGATCTAGGCTGGCCCTGGAAGGTACGCGGGTGGGACTAGGGGCAGCTAACATCTCTTGATCGCCCTCATCCCCTCATTAATGAGAAAGGAAATACTATCACTGGAAAGAGCACACACACACACCTTCCTGACAAGAGACCAGCTGGCACCACAGAGTTGTACGGAGCTCTTTTCTCTGGATCCTTGGCTTGCCCTCCCCGCCCAACAGTCTCCCCAGCCCTACTTCTCTCTTTTCCACAGCACTATCTGTACTGTGTGCCCACTGCCCCTCCACCTGTCACCTGTCACCCCAACCCGTCACCTAGTAGGTGAATGCTATTAGATGGGGAACATAAGGATTTGTCAGTTGATACCTGACAGAAATCCTCAGAACCATTTCCTTAGCAAATTTCTATAAACTTTAAGACTACATTTTTTTTAAAGTTTTTGGAATTAGCTGCTGGTGTCTAGATGTTGGACAAGGCACCCTAGATCTGCAGAAGACACAGGAGGTGCCTGGGCTGTAAATATAGCTCTGGCCCCTGAAGAGGGATGGAGCGACCATTCCCTGGAGTCCCCAACAGCGTCTCCCATTTACCTGCCCACCCCACAGGAGCAGCCTGTGGGCGCACATGATCTGGTCTGAAAGAAAAGTGTTCTTTTGTGGTAATGGCCATTATGTACAGATAGCTGCCTCCTAGGGACCCACTTCCCCACTTCCACTTCCCACGCACAAAGTTGTCTGACCCTTCAGAGAAGGTTACTACTATGCTGAGCTTTGAAAGAAGAGGTCGATTTCTATGAAAGCTAGATAAATAACAGCCGAGCAGCTTGATCTGTGCTTTTTACTGACTTATTGCTTTATCTAAAGATTCTATTTCTGACTAAAAGGACAATATATTAATTTCCAAACTGAGAAAATGAGCATGACATGAAGAAGCTGAAAAATATAAACTTACTTTATTTTACGTAAGAAAGGTAAAGGTGAGCAAAATAAAACAGGTGATAGACATTAATCCCAAAAAAAAAGCAGGAAACAGATGCTAAAAAGCATACCGATTCCAAATATCTTTGATTGCCAACATCACCCTGAAATTTTAACTAAATAGATAAGGAATGATCTAGACATGCAGAAGTCAATAAAGACTTTTTAAATGACAGATTGAGTAAGTACATGACACAATATGTTATATAGAGAAATTCCAAATTTGTTTGAAGCTGTAGATTGAATGAAGTGAGTTTTTAAATACTGTTCCAAAATAAATATGGCATATAGAAATTTCTTACTTAAATGATCAGTCCAGTTGAGAAACTAGTTGAAAGAAGATAGTCAAGACATCCAAGGGAATATTAATAGAGCAGATTATCACGTGTATATGGCATATTAAGTAACATCTCTATGTCACACACACACACACACACACACACACACACACACACACACACACTCACTCACTCACTCTGAAATAATCCAAGCAGTGTAGCGGAGGAAATGCTGAATCATTTTTGGACCCTGAAAGATGCATGAGAGTCTGGAGGAGGTAAGAGTAGAGGAAGGTTATGTTGATGAAATCAGAGTGAGCAAGAGCTTTTGACCCCTCCCCCTGGCCACACTGCGTGCTCCAGAGTGGAGCTGAGGCTGAGCGCTCAGTCAGGGGTGGTGCCCTGGAGAAGCCAGCGGAAGATGAGACAGCCAGGGCCGCCTCCCACTGCAGACCTTAGCACGGTGACCATGGTGCAAAACCACCTATCCGGGTTACAGCCGCCATAACTCAGAGTGTGATTTTAATATTTTCCTTTAGTCCTTAATGGCTCAAGATTGCAAGCAAAAATAAGTGAGAATCTAGACAAACTTAAGGAGGTAATTAGTAAGCAGCATTTAATATGATTTATAAAAGCTGTACTCTAAAGGTGAAAAGTAAATAGTCCTTTCAGATGGCCATCGGACACTTGCAAAAAGTGATTACAAACTAGCTCAGGGGCCAACCTCAATAGACACCAATTAAAAAAACACCATTAGAGTTATATTTTCCACTGCTTGAAAATTTTACATTTGCAATTGGGGAAGAAAACCTTCCTTAAAACAAAACAATACAACGTATCATAATTGTGCAAGAGAGCAGGGAATATTTTTAACATAAATGACAAAAGATACCTCCTGTATACGTGAATAACTAATACAAATAAGTAAAGAAAAGTTTAATTTTATTTTTAAAAATGAGCGAAGTACATGAAAAATCTATTCACTCATATACTAAAATACAAATAGCCAATAAATGCAAATGGCTTTTTAATGTCCGTAGTAATCAGAAATGCAAATTAAAAGACATTAGGCATAAAATATCTGAAATGAAAAGTATTGTCAGTGTTCAGTATTGACAAATGCTAAGAGATGTCACCTTAGTCACTGTTGGTGTTCTTGGTATGTGTAACTCGGTATAGTCTTTTTGGTGCACAGCCTCGCAGTGAGTGTCAACTTTTACAACATGCATTTGGTCTGACCAAGCAATTCTACTTCTAGAAATGTAGGTGAGGGAATAATTTGACAAATACACCAAGATACACAAGAATGCTTTTTTTTCTTCTTCTTTTTTTTTTTTTTTTTGGTGCTGGGGATGGAACTCAGGGCCTTGCGCTTGCTAGGGAAGCACTCTACCACTTGAGCTAAATCCCCAACCCCAAAGATGCATATTATAGAAGCATTGTTTATAACAGTAAAAAGGAGATACGACTTCCAAAATTTCCATAGTTAAAAATTGGCTTCATTCATTAAAAATGACAGTATCTAGCCAAGTATATTTTCACACAAAAACAAATACCCTATAGTTTTAAAATAAAAAATGAATGTTTATGTGTAAGCATAAGAAAAATATCTGGGAGTATTTTTATCAAACACTTAACAGTGGTCATCTCTAGACAGTGGAATTGTATATTTTTACTTTTTTTAAACATTCTCCTACATTATCAGGTTGTTTTTTTCAAAAAGTGTAAAATTTATAAAATTCACTAAAATGGTATTATTCTGTTTTGAAATATAATATCGTAGAACTAATAACTAACTAAGTTAAAACTTCCATGTTTAATCCCACAACATCAAGTTTTTCTGTGAAATCTAGTAAACATTTTGTTGATGATATATAGGCAAAAAGAGCATGATGTCTTAGAGGCTTAGATTCATTCTTGTCTGCTTCTACAAATGACTAGAACTTCTAAATAGTATCAAAACAAAAATACCATTGTATGGTTCTTTTGTTTCCCTGCAAAAGATTTCTGCAAAGCTGTTGTTTCCTGTGAGATTCTTGAAAGTAACAGAAGATTGCTTAGGTCTATAAGAAATACAGATCTTGGTACAGTGTCTTCTCTTATGCCACATTCATAATGAGATTTCAGCCATATTAACTTTCTAACCAAAATATTCTTTAAAAAGTGAAATTATTTGTCAAAAGTGGCTCAGTCTCTGGGTGATTTGGCTGTTTGACACGAGCTTGCTTTTAAGGAATTTTGTGGCCCAAGTATTCTGCCGTTTACCTTGGTTGTGTGTATCTACCTTTATACAAAAGCCCCTTTTTTCTGGAGACAGAAAAGAGACCCTAGAGGAAACAGAAAATTATTTCTTCAAGTGAAGGTCACCTTAGAACTTTTGTTCATTACAGCATTTAAGTAGTTGTAGTTTTGTAAAACCTGCCTGCTCCCCACCTAAGAGACTCTCTCATGTCCTCGTTTTATTTAACACACATTCTTTGAGAGCCTTCCACAGGCGTGACAGAGTGGGAAAGACTTCAGAATAGAAATCAGAAGGCCTAGTGTATGGCTCTTTAGCCATTGTGAGACCCCGCAGCCAGCAGCTCTACCTATCAGTTTTTCTTCTCCTTCACACGGTGTTACGGGCCCCTGATGGTCTCCCAAGTGGCCTGGACTCAAAGGTCCAATGAGATAATTCAGCTGTTGGAAAAGCACAGTGCCCACACAGTGTGCTTCTGTGAGATACAGACATGATTCTGTCTTTTGGGCTCCGGAGATGAATAAGATACGATTCCACCCTGCCTAGAAAACAGATCCTCAGCAATATCTGAGGCTAAGCAAAGGCAGTGGGGTGGGGCATGCAGAAGAGCTGTGCTGCAAACCAAGTATAGAACTGCGGGGGTCACATTACGTTACAGTTATCCGAAGATGGGTGGTGTAGGAGAGCACCTACTAGCCTTCTTGGAGGTAGGAATACAGAGAGATAGAGTGGTAGTTTTGTGCTGGTGGAAAGAAATATCCCCTTCTTGCTTTAAATCTTGTATTTAGATGCAGGAACTTTTAAAGATTGTTCCTATATTTTTGAGGCTCCCTTTCAAGTCAACATGAATAAAGCTAACCTGATTCCCAATGCATTCAGTCTCCAGAATTTCTCCCAAAAATGCTGATGTGGGCTGTTCTTTTCCATTCCTGTAATTCTTAACAGAGAAGAAATTCAGCTTCATTTTTGCCTTTATAAACATGTCTTGACTTCAACAAGCAGCCAAGAGGAGCAATTCTGTAGATTAAAGATTGCAACGTGTGAAATTCTCTGCCCCTCAAAGCCCCAGCAGAGCGTGAACACTTAGGAAGGAAACGGCTGACCTGACGTCACTGGCTTTCAGCTGCCAGTTGTGAACAAACCAGTCGAGTTTGGGGCTGGAGTGTAAAGCATGGACATCTGTGCTTCTCTTGTGTTATTGCATTTCAGATTGAGGCGTCAGGGTGGATATCATATAGTACATGAAGTATGACAGGTGTTTTAGAAATGTGTTCAGTCCAAGTTACGACAAAGCAAGAAAAGGCTAACTATGGTATAAACGAAAGTAAAGAGGCTTGTCATTTATAACAAACAAGCTTAGGATAGAACGTCCAGGGCTGACGAGCGCCTGAACAAGGCCGTCAGGGATCCGTGCTCTCTCAACCTGCTCCACAATCTCAACAGAGAGGCTGCCGTGCACACGCTTGTTCCATTACTGCTGCAAGATAAGAGCATTCCCACTAGAGAGGAAGGAAGACCTTTTGGGAACAGCAGGCTAAAGCCACGGCGGCCAGTTCCATCGTCCCTTTTAAAAGCTTGTAATGAAGTCACATGAGTAACCCTGCTTTGCATCTTTCATTTGTGTCACATTGGTGAGAACGCTCTGCAGGACACATGGCTGCTCTGGACCAATCTGGAAAGTGACTAAAGAGAAAGGATGCGGCTACCCAGAAGATCTGCCCACAATAGGAAAAACCAAAAGCTCAAGACTCCTATTCCCCAGTTGACAGATGCCAAGCAAGAGTTTTGTTGTTACTATTTAGTTGCCCTCATTTTACTTACTTAGCTTGTTATGTTATGTAATTCGTATCCCTTTTCTTTCTTGATATTTTAACACCTTTAAAATCTGCTGCCATCAGAGGAGCTCAGATCACTCTCTGTATCTCGGGTTCATGTACTTCTGTGCTTCAGCCAAGTTCAAGGTTAGCTTTGTACCCGCACGAAGTAAAGGTGCTGACAATTTGTGGAAAACACAGTGCTTCCTTCTGCTTCCATACAGAATTATGAGGACAGTAAACATCTCAAAAGGGAGGAATGTACAAGAGGCTGATTGTAACAAGAGTCTTAAAGTATGTCAAAAGGGTCGAGGGAGATGTTAAGCACAGCAGAGGTGAGATGGTTCCAGTGGTTCAGAGTTACTCGCAGACCCATCAGATGAGGTGGGACCTTGCGACCTTGTGACCTTGCTCTGCATTTTCTCTCAGGACACCCAGGAGGCGTGGCACACCTTTAAGGCAAAACCAATTTAAATGATGCCTCCTTCCTCTGACAAGGTACTAGAAAGAGTATTCAACCTTTGAAGGAAAACCAGCACTTATTTGTCACAGAAAATTTTGGAAAACCTTTTTTTGCCTACTTAAAATACCATAGAAATGATATATAAGTCCATTCCCATATGACTGGTTACTATCTTTGTTCCATGCTGATTTCTTTTACTTTGCAAGTATTTCTAAATATTGCTACATGTATTTTTGAGATTGCATCCCATGTACTCTAACACACAGCAACAATTTATGGTTTTATATTAAAATGCAATTTCATAATAACTGAAAGTTAACAATTTGTAAATAAATTATAAGCAAAATTTATTTAAAACTGCAAATATTTTCCTTTCCCAATCTTAGGGTAATAGAAAGGCAAACATAATGTACTGGTAAAGAGGTTTCAAAGTCAGGTAAGGCTGATTTCTCATTGAGTGTCTACCACTTACTAGCCCCGTTTTCACTTCTATTAGAAAGAAATAATTATTGCTACTATACAGAGTTACTGTGAAGGTGGAACTAAGGAAGGTCACGTGGATATTGTGCTTAGCCCAGTCTTAGTACATGGGGGACACTTAATAAATGATGAGCACCATTATTAATAATGATAAGTTGTGACATTTGTCATTTCTAAACTGAGTTTGCAAGACAAGGAGTACTGAATTTGACTTTTTCCTTCCTTTTATTGAACATGCTACAAAAGAAGAGATTAGGATGCTTTTCTCTGTTCATTGTGCAAATGCAAAATCTTAACTGTTAGTTAAACAGTAACTAGTCATTGTTGGGAAAAGCTTCTTATATTTTATAACCTCGAGTCTAACTCCATTGTGACCCCATATATGGGCAATATTCCATTTTTAAACAATATCTCAATCTCTGCAAGAAACAAGTCATAGTATTCTTTCTTTTGTTGATTACACAAAAGAGAGGAAAATATATATTTTTTTTTATTTTAAACCAAGAACATGTATTGGTACATTCTACATATAATGGTCACATTCATTACATTTATTCTGTACCTATACACCCTAACCCTAACCCTAACCCTAAGAGAGGAAAATATATTAAATGTATCAAAGACTTCACAGAGTACAGTATTACCTTAACTCCTTTGTCAACATTAGCTACAACCTCTGACTAGGAGAAGTTACTGTTGAAGGGTGGTCCTGGGTGTGCTTCAGAATGACAGAATCAGGTCCTGGGGTGGACAAACCAAGGCGCGGTTGATCCTGAGAATATTTACATTGACCAATATAACTATAGTACAAATGTACCCATATTTTAATCTTCTCTGACAAATTACACATTTCTGGAGAAATTTCCTATAAAAAAATAATTTTGCCTACTTTCAAATAGTTTACAGTTATAATCACATAGCACTCAATTGGGACATGGTAAATCATCTGAATTTTACTGACTTAGGGTACAACAATTAAAATTACATTAGATGGTTTCAGTATTTAATGCATGAACATTAAAAACTCTTTGGAAAATGAGAAAAACACAAACAAAATTTGTAAACTATTCAATTTCCCACCACCAAAAACAGCCACGGTAAACATCCTGGTCAGTTTTCTTTATGGATCTTTTTGTGAATGTTTTTGAAATTTTTTCATAATATGTGTTTTAATGCAATTATATTATTTTGTGAATATTTGAAACATGAGTAATATTCTGCAAGGTATATACCACTTTACTTCAGCCTTTCATTTTTCCCCCTTTTTAACAATGAGATTGCTACTAATTACTATTTTAAGTATCCTATAATATTCATCCTGCTTATAAAATTGCCTCTGAATTTAGAATTATTTCCTTACAATAGAGTCCAAAAGTTGATATTAATGAGAGCAATAAATAAGTACCCAATTTCGGATACATTTGACAACTGTAGGTATTAATTTTTTTTTAAGTTGCTTCTTTGATGTATTGTTTTAAATCACCTTTATTAGATTGGATGAAATCCACTCTAGAATTTGGCAAGGTTTAAAAACTGCAATGAAACTATTTTGGCATACAGTACAAAGTGAAGAGCTTAATTTTTCCTGATATATTGCTTTCGGGAATTTTCTGATTTCCTCCTCTGTGTCTTTCAGTTTTACGGGAGATTCTAAACTGGCCTCGAGTATGCGTTATGTGGAAACACAGTCCATGCAGATAGGGGCATCCTATATGATTCAGTTCAGTTTGGTGATGGGATGTGGCCAGAAATACACTCCACACATGGACAACCAAGTGAAACTGGAGTACTCGACCAACCACGGCCTCACCTGGCACCTTGTCCAAGAAGTAAGTATGTTTTCTCTAAAGTCTGTGAACGGTAACTTCTTCCTTTTTACATGAAGCATTTAGAACTTTAAAGTTTAGGTTTGGATGAAAAGAAGCCAATGTTATTTGTAACTTTAAATTGACATAACGAACTGCAAGGGTACCACATTCTTCACTGTTAGATATCACAGAGGAGTGATTAGAAATTTAAAAATGAATGGTAAAAAATAAATACATTAAAAAATAAAAATAAATTTTAAAAAACGAATGGTAATAACTTCAAGACTGCACACTTCCTGTTTCTCTAGTCCTGTTCCTGCATAAACATGCCTCTTCTTTCTTCTTTCCTTATGGTATGTCTTCATCTCCCTTTTCTCAGTAGGTCTTTTTATTGTGGGTAGACTATATAAAGATGTGGTATCTCTTGATCTGAGGTGCAAAAAGAAATACAGGTGCAGTTTCTTGGGATAAAATTTACTTTTTCATATATACATTACTAATCTGGCCTTGCTATAAATGCATTACTATAACTGCATGATTAAAATAATTTTACCAAATGCTAATGTTGTGACAGGATTCATTCAAAAATGAATATCCTAGTCCATTGGTTTGTACATGTAAGAATTGGGAGACATTTAATTCCATTCTGGCTTCTCATTTGTGGTTATTTCTCGAATGTTTTAGCTTCACAGAAGGAAAAGTCATGGATTACATCCGTATCACCAACAGTTTGGATTATGCTGTTTGATTTCCCTGAGGTTTTTTTTCACTTAGGGCGAGTGGGCCAACATATTTCCCTTGGGGGAAAGAGGCTGAGTTTGAGTTTTGCCTGACTGTTTTTCAGGAATGCCTTCCAAGTATGCCGAGTTGCCAGGAATTTACATCAGCAAGTATTTACCACACCAGTGAGTTCACACAGTGGCAAAGAGTCATAGTGCTTCTTCCCCAGAAGACTTGGTGAGAGATGCCATCTTTAGATATGGTTGTCACTTGAAATTTTATTGTCTCTGTTAGGAAAACTTGCATGTGACAATGAGTTAAGAACAATAGCAAGATATTTATTCTTTTTTTTTTCACTATCCAGATCTTTCAGTAGAGCTAATGAAAACTAAGAAAATTAGATTTCCCCGTCCCAGCTTCTCCTGACCACCCTTCTTCACCCAACCCCTCTTTCTGTAGGAGAACTCAGTGAACCAGCTTCTTTAGGTTTGACTACAAAAGGGAATAATACAGAATCTAAAAATTCAAGTATTCTGGATTACAAGTTTGTCTTCTTGCTACAAAGCCCTACTTTGTGTATCAAAAACTTAACATGCACTTTTTTCTCCATTCACATTTTTTTCAGTAAGCCTCAGCAGAGGCTTCAGTAAACAAGAAAGAACACTTGATAATGTGAAAGAAAAAAAAGCATAATAGTTTTTCCCAGATACATATTGTTTCAAGTTAGGTTGATCAATCAAACCAGTGCAGTATTTGGAGGGGGTATTCAAGAATTAAGTGTGATGGAGAGAATTTAAAGCCCAGAGTCAGGATGAACTTGGCCAAAGAAAAGCCTTTGGACTGGAAATTAGGACGCCTTAATTCTCAGTATAGCTCTGCCCCTTTTTAATTAACCCCCCTATCTTTACCATGTACAACCTTTTCAAGGCCAATTCTTTATAATTAGATCATCTTAAAGGTCTCCCACACTCCTAAAATTCTAAGATTTTATAATGTGTACAGAAGAAAAAAACAGAAGAAACAAGTATTATAGTTTTCTGTGATATCTGTCTCAGTTCTCCTTTTGTGAAGAGAAAAATTACTAAATAAACCCTTCTCAGATTATTTTACTTAAATTTGGCTCTACACAAAAACAATTGATTTGATAACAACCTAGAATAATTCTTAAACCCTTGGTTGAAGATTGAATTACTGTACTATGGAAGAATGATGCCCTGATTATTTTAAAGGATGCATCATTATATCAGTTGGAATAAAATACTCAAAGTATGATTTCCACAGAGTTTTTTATATCTGACTGTGAGCCGTTTCCTAGATAGTCTGTGGATGCCCTGTATAGCAAGTTTTCACTTTCTCCAATATTCTACTTATTTATATCTACTGCTGAGAATATAACAAGGTTTTAATTTCAATGACATTTCAAGCATGTATACCCATAAAAGTTTACGCAAAAGGAGACATCAAAATATTAAAATACTGGGGCTAGGGATTTAGCTCAGTGGTTAGAGTGCTTGCCTAACAGGCACAAAGCCCTGCGTTTGATCTCCAGCACCCCAAACACAAACAAACAAAAAATTAAAATAGTGGCCATACTGGGTGCAGAGTTACTGAGGGTTTTTTCAGTATTTTACAATTAAGTACATTTCTCTCATTTTAAAAAAAATTTGAAAAGTTGAGCATGATAGTACACACCTGTAGTCTCGCCTACTGAAGAGGATGAGGCAGGAAGGCACTTGAACTCATGAACCCTTGAACCCAGGAGTTGGAGACTAGCCTGGGCAATGTACAGGAGTAAGACCCTGTCAAAAATAAGTAAATAAATAAAGTGAAAAGTAAAAAATCACTGATTGTTACTTATAACTAATATTATTTCAAAATAATATAGATGTATGTTTTAGAGATGTCTTTTCATCCCTAGAAACCTTATGAACTATTTTCTTGACAAATTTGCAATCCAGAATACTTCAGTTTGTACTGCACGCACTTTATGTACTCTGTTCTGTAAGGCTCTATGCGCTAATATGATGTGCCTACTTTTATAGCAGGCTCTTCTGTTTTCTTGGTTATTGCAGTTTAAGCAGTATCCAAAAAGTATTTTCCTTATCAGAAAAATATTTGCAAGTTATTTTACTCTCAAGTTGTATGCTGCACTATTATTTCTTAGCTCAAAACATAACACCATCAAGTTGAAAGTTTTAGCATGGTTAGAGAAAGTTATTTCTCATCAGTATTAATTCTTCAAAAGAAATATATTGACCCTTAAACTCTGTAGATCCAACATAAGGTCTTCTATCTAATAATTATGTTCAGTGAATATTGGGGAAATAAATACGATTTTAATTCAGTGTGCCTCAGTGAACTAAATCAGTTATCTCATTTTGCAAACTGGAAAAAAAATCTACTCATTCTCATGAGTGTTTGCTTTAAATCCCATTTAATATGTAATGTAATTCTGCTTTTCCCAATATCCATCAAAGTCCTGGAAAAAGAAAGTGAGAATATTTTTTAAAACATAGTCCAGGGTTTGGAGATTTAGCTCAACGATCCACAGCAACCAAAAAGAAAAAAATATATATATAGGTATAGTCCAGTAGGGTAATTATTTTAGCATTTCTGCTAATACTTAAACTAAACATTATTGCTACAATTTTAAAAATAGTGTTCAACTAGTACTTATTTTCTATAACCAGTTTTGGGATCTATAACACTTGAAAGCCCTACTATGTTTACTCTCCTTGGCATTCTTGATAACTTTATTAATTACTGTATGTTCATTTCAAATTTCAGAAATATCATTCCACTGGGGGAAGGGAGTACAGTTTAGTTTGAGGCAGTATCACTTCTTCGGCCAAATCTTTGTTCTGCTGTTTGGATTCAAACATGTGCAAATATAAATTGCACACATAAAAGCTAATGTAGTCCTTCCATTATCACAGCTCTGTTAAGTTTGGAAAATGTGCTAGATAGAATGACTTAGAGTGGAAATATTAAATGTATACACCTGCTCAGAGTATATGACCTGAACATTTGTTACCCAATGAAAATTAATTTTGTTTTTATGAGAGATATTTACATAAGAACGGGGCCTAATGAGACCCAAACAGCTGTCAGCCGTTGACTTTGTAAACAAATCAACACCTAATGGCTGAATGAGTTTTGGAATAATTGAGTAAATGTAATTACAAGAACTCTAAAAAGTGGAAAATACAATTTAGTCAGCCTTCATTTACCTTGACTCCTCAGGTTACCTATCAGGAGATGACTTGTTGCCATTTTATTTTGCTCTTGAAGTTTGTGTGGGGAAGAAATCAAATAAAGACTCTAATTCTGTTGCTTTGGGGAATCCATAGAGTTTGGGTTTTCAATGCAAGACACCTTCATTTCATGACCCACACAGCAGTGCTTTCTGATTCAAGCCAAAGTGTACAAGATCTTCTTAGATTACTTAGTTGAGAGAAAGAATTGGCTAATTAAGTATTTGTATTGAGGGTCATATTTAGCGACGATACAGCTGCAAATCAGCGAGATCACACCTTGTCTTCCCACGTGTGGCTGCCTGGAGATTGCTCGCACAACTAGTTTTTTTTCTCACTAAAAATGAAGCCAATATTCAACTTGTTTTTCCTGCCTTTGCTCTTTAATTAAGATTCACACATTAAACTGGGTGGTGTTTAAATGGAATAATCCACTTTAAGCTTTTTATCTCAGTACTTTTTTTCAAGAAATCGTAAGATGTGTGTGAGAATTAATTTACTTAGATAAGGAAAAGTTGGGCTGTGTCTTCACATGACTGTTAAAGGCATAAAGAAACTGGGAAATCTAGCAGGTTTCTGAACCTCTATCCCATTTTAATATCGAAGGTAACAAAACCTCCAAATAATGCATGCCAAGGGTTTTATAAAGGCACCTAAGTGTAAAGAAAATAAGCTGTCACCTCGGTCAACACACCACTAGAGGAATCATTATACTCGAAAGCTGGAAGGGATCTTAGAAATGAGTTTATCCAAACCTTTCATTTGAGGGGTGGGGAACTAGAAGCCCCCAAAGGGTTTGATTTCTCACAAAAGGTCACACAGTTGATAAATCGTACAGCTGGAGTGGGGGGGGGGGCTTGTTCCCTTACTCCTAGTGCATCCCACAGTCCATTAAAAGAAAAGAAACAGGCTGCCCTTTCCTGAATTGTTTATTTATTCCTGACTCATTTCTCTTTTGAGAGCCTACTTTATTCTTTTCCTGTGTACACTATTAAGACAAAGATATCTCTATCTCCAAAAGAGCTCAGTCTATCACCTGTGGCTTTGGACTTGACTCAGGTTATAATTAGTTTTCAAAATAGGGTGGTGAAAATTGTACGTGGCTTTATGTACTTCTATTCTGTAGGGCTCTGTGCGCTAAGGCAGTGTGTCTGCTTTTATAGTAGGCTCCTCTAAAAACCATTTCTTAACGGGACAATGGAAATCATGGTGGCCATTTAATTGCAAACATAAACCTCACACCATAGAGAAGGCAGCGCATCTGTCCCTTTGTATGTCCCGTGACGAGCCCTGATAGACAGGCAAACCTGTGGACTGGTTGTACCTCAGCAAAACCTGGAATTACCCTACTAAGCATGAAGATGCAACCTATTAGCAACAGATCATTGGTAAAATAAACAATAAAAATATGGTCTGGCTTTTAACAGTCTGGCATGTACTTAGGGAGTACTCACTATGTGTAATTGATGCTGAAGACTTTAATGGATCATTTGGAGCCATTAAGATCAAATATGTCTGTAGACAGCATGTTTGGGAATGGTTTAATCAATGGAACTGAGTTACCCACAGTAATTCTGCAAATTCTCTTTGTGTGTGTATTGTTTTGTTTAGCACTTTGACTAAAAAGAACTACCACAATCCCTGAAAATTCCTAATGGTGAAAAATATGCTGTAATTTTAAAAGAATGTTATAGTCAGTGATTGGTAGCCTTCTTGATGTTGCTCTCAAAATATCCTCTTCTTTAGACTTTGTACCTGGTTTGATTGAATTTGGGTCCCAAATGTTTCACTGTGTGTCATGGATTGTTTAACTTTTCATATCCACTTAAGATCATCTTGTCCATGTAACTCAAACAAGTTAATATTTCAGAAAAAAAGCAGAATTTAGCATCCAGATGTTCTTAGTCATGCTATAGTATAGTATATCCTCTCAACCCTAAAATAATACCCCCAAATTTATTCTTTGACATTGAGAGCTGATTGAAAGTCTTCCAATAACCACTGATGTGTTCATTGTAAGAAATTGTCTTACTCTTAAGTAAACATCTTACATTTTCATCAGTGAAAGATGGGCTCAGTTTATTAGGTATCTTTATTTTGTAAAATATTCCTTCTTATGTTTCTTTTTCTAGCCCCGAATCTCCGAGCAACAACCAAAAATACTGATAGTTTGTTTTTTAAAATGTCTCAGATTAACTAAGCTCAAACTTTTTCAGGCAGAGCCAGGTTTCTTTTTAACTTTGATCATGATAGGACTGTTGAACTGTACCATAATTAAGTGGAAATTAAACTAAATAAAAATGATGGGCAGCTAAGCACAAGTTCCAGAGAGTTATCTCAAAAATGCTGAACTCTGGCCTTATTTGTCTCCAGCACCATGCGAAACACTTTCTCTTACTGTACCTCATTCTTAGGTCCAGTGCCACCCGCTTCCGCTGGAGTCAGAGCTACTATACTGCCCAGGACGAGTGGGCTTTGGACAGCATTTACATCGGGCAGCAGTGCCCCAACATGTGCAACGGCCACGGCTCGTGCGACCACGGCATGTGCAGGTCTGTGCTCCACAAGAGGGTGGTCAGTCCCCTGCCTCTGGGATTTGTGTCTATGGGCGGGCCACAGCGCCTATCCTCAGAGTCAGGGCTAGATGGTGCTTAACAACATAGCCAAAAGAAAACGCACTGCCTTTCTGTGCCTACCTTGACTGTGTAAGACGTCATCACATTAAAGTAAGTATCAAGTCATATATTCTAAATCTCAAGATGAGGCCTCCTGGGTTTCAATTTCAGAATTTATTAAAAAGATCCTTGCTGCTGTTTCCTATTTCTCTGCGGACACTTTTAAATTCTGCTGCACCACTTTAGCAGAAGCTCAGAAGTGCACACGTGGGGAGAGGGTGAGTATCACTGATGAGCGTGAGAGAGGAACACACGGGAGCACGTCAAGACTCTAGAGAGACATTGTATAATCAGGAAGAGAAACTGTAAAACATGGCCAGGGTTACATGTCGGATCAGCAGGCAAATGTGTGTGTGTGACTTTTTAAGGCTACAGGAAAATCCCACTATCCCTTGCTCCCCATAAGCACACGAACCCATGTCCTTCTTCCTTATCCCTTGGTCCATGAGTTCTACCTTTGTATCACTATATCTTTTAAGAAAGGGTTCTATCCATTTGGGGAGTGTGAAAAAGTAAAGATTGTTGGTACTGCGCCATACCCACAGATTAATGCTGTAGAGAACATTCTGCAGTTAATGACAAGAGTTGTGTGAAATGTCCCAGGTGGGGCAGCCAGGGGTGTTGCAGACAAGTCTGTGACTTGACTTGGTCCTTGGCCTTTGCTCTCTCTTAGGTGTGACCAGGGATACCAAGGCACAGAATGTCTTCCAGAAGCTGCGCTTCCTTCCACAATCATGTCTGATTTTGAGAACCAGAATGGTTGGGAGTCTGACTGGCAAGAAGTTATTGGGGGAGAAATTGTAAAACCAGAACAAGGATGTGGGGTCATCTCTTCGGGATCGTCTCTCTACTTCAGCAAGGTATGGCTGAGAGCTAACTGTGCCAGCAGGACAGTGGTCCGTGTAATACATGACTAGGCTACAGGACAGCCTGAAATCCACTGGTACAGACAGGAAATGGTTTGACTCTTCCACACGGTCTCTGCTTTTGACTCAGCTTTCTCAAGTCTATCCTTCACTACATCTTGGCCAACTCTTGTAGTGTTATTTTTGTTTTGGGTTCATACACATTCAGGTTATGCCAGCTTCGAACTCCTACCCCTCTCGTACCTGATTTAAAACCCACAGCTTTGCTTTCCTTCAGTGGCAGGTAGGCTTGTGTCTTCAGGTCTGAGTGGAGCAAGCTCCTGGTCTCTTCTCACCTTGGCCTTTGGAAGCGTGGAAGTATGCAGACCTGGGATGAGGAATGATCAGGGTGGGATTGGTAGAGATTAAGGGTTAAGGGCAGCTATTTTGGACTACATGATCCAATACAATTCTACCACTTCTTAGCCCTGTCAATTTGACCACATTGCTTCATTTTCTTAAAGTTTAGCTTTATCATCTGTGAAGAGGGGACAAAAAGAGAATCTACCACATGTAGATTAAATGAGTTAGTATTTGTCAGTCAGGCAGAACAGTCCCTGGCATATAGAAGGTACTTCATAAGTATTTATTAAGTTTGTCAATCCATTAATCTCAGGCGTAGGATTGGAGGATGGAGGAATAGTGGTATTGATGGGAGTGTGCAGAGCTGTTCCTGGGGTACTGACCAGCTTTCCATGGCGAGCAGAGTCGCAGGTCCCACTCTGACTTTGTTTGGTGACTGTTGGTGGCATTTGCTGATGTGTGGAACTCCGCATGAAAGTTTTTATTGCAGTGTTCAGCCTTCCACAGTGGTAGCACCAGATTCAGTGTTCAGCCTTCCACAGTGGTAGCACCAGATTCGGGCATGCAGATTGGCAAATACTAACTGGGGAATGAGGTGTCAGGCAGAATCACAGAGACTGATTTTCTTGGAACACCCTCAACTCCTGTTGCTTGGTTAGGGTGGGAGAGAGGGAAGCTCCTCTTCCCTGCAGGAAAGGCAAGACGTTCTTCTCCACTCTGCTCCAGGTCATCTCCTTATTTAGCCTCCAGAAGGACTAGAGGGAAGCCCAGTCTCTAACCTGAGCAAGATGTCTAACCTGAATTACTGGCCGTTCTTTTGGAATGTGACAGGCTTAACGTCACTCTTCCCGAAAGAAACTACAGCCTCCGATTCTGGGACAATTGGAAATGTCCCACTTTACATCACATAACAAGTAGACAGGTGTGGGTGGTGCACCACAGGGCTGATATACTGCAGAATCTGTTTGGGCAGAATGCCAAGAAAAATTAATTTATGCAAGCACAAAAATAGATACAGGTTTTGTTTTGATGCAGGTGCAGAGCAAAGAATCAGCAAGTAAACAAGACCAAAAAATGATAGAAAATCAAGAATGGATTCCATTTACCAGTATTTCCTATTTATGGACATCAAAGGCATCCTGATGATTACTGTTAAAGATATAGTCAGTACATGATCGATAGACATTGTGTAGATCTGGATATGCTATATAATTATGCAGAAGTGGAAGGTCTACTTCCCATAAGCATTGGTTTTAAAATAAGATTATGAATCCTTCACTAATATATAATCAGACATCCAGTGAATGTGTGTGTACATGCACACACACACAGATTTTAAATATGTAAGGGGCCTGGAATCCATATCAGTATTCCTTCCACTTAATCCAGGACAGTCTCTGGGGTCAGACTACCTGGGTTTTGTGTCTATACTCCAAAATTCATTTATTGGTTCATTTGACAAAGTTGTAACATCTCTCTGTGTGTCAGTTTTCTCATCTGCAAAGTGTGACATTGGGAATAATAATTGAGTTAATGGTAAGGAACCAAGAATAATGTTGGGTACATAGAAAGAGCACACTAAGTGTTACTATCATAATTCTATTTTGTGAGAATAAATTTCAAACTAGTGCCACCGAATATTTACACATATATGCCCTGCCACTAACTTAAAATCATTATTTCAAAATAAATTTATTCAGCTCTGTTTAGTTGAAAGTGGGAGAAGCCACCTTAAGCCAAAAGGTGAGAAATTGGGTCTGTGCAGTAAAAACCCACAGAAGGCCTGGATTGAACTGGCCTCAGAGATATCAGTAATGGAAAGTGCCCACAGGACTTTCTCCTAGAGGGTAGACTGTATTTGCTATCACCTGTCACAATGACAGCAGAGTCATAGCCAGAGCTTTCTAAGCAATTCCAAAGGAAAAAAAAAAAAAAACAGAGAAATTTCATTTTAGCAACCTCCGTAGCCCGGGAGGAATAGTATAGTTTGGCAGAGAGGTGCAATACAGTTTGGACGCCTCACCAGCAAGCATTTCGAAGTGGAGAACAGGCAATAATAACCAAAAAATTTTTGCTCACCACCCTAGATTGATTGATCTAAAAACATACTTCCAGCCTTTCCCTTGCTGTTCACGAATACAAGTTATGCAGGAATATAAGTGTTCAGGATGGTCTGCAGTAGTCCTATATTCCTGCATAACTTGTATTCGTTTCTCAAACATCAGTCCTGTGCTCCACCACCAGAGAGCTCTCCTGTTCACCCAGAGTCCTGCCGGTTTCCCTTACTCCTCACCCCTTTCTCACCTCCCATCTTCTCTGCAGTCTCATAAACACTTCAGCATTCTGTTCAAAGCTTGTGTCCATGAAGCTTGCAGGAGCTAGAGCAAACCATACTAATATCCCTAGTCTCAGAAGTCCCTCTCTCCTTTGTGGATAAGTCAGTCATAGTCCATATATATCATTCCAGTATCTGGCAGAATGCAGAGGCCCACTGATTGAGCTAAATTCTAGATAAAGTGATCCACCTTCGAATGCATGCCATACACTAGGCATTTATGTATCAATAAATACTCTTAATACTAAACAGGTTGGAGAATTAAATGATCATATTACCAAAGGGGGCTTAACAAGTAATTAAGACTTGGTCTATAGCCCTTATGTGTCATTACCGCCTCTGCCACAGGTCTGTGAACTCCTTTCACGATTGCTTTTATGACACAGGGTCTTCTGCCTGCTACAGTTAATTGTTGAAGAAAGGAATGAATGAAAAAAATGAAGTTAAAAAAATTAGAAAGTAAAAAGAAATTCTAAAGAAATGCCTACTCTCAATTATAATAGGAGGCAAAAGGTGAAGATTCATGAAATGTTTTAGAGGTTTGTTGTAAAGTTCTAGATCCTGAAAGCATTCCTGTTAAGACATGTTTTATTTTACTAAATCCTTAAAGTAGTAAACCATTTTAACCTAAAATTTGAGGGAAAGTTGTAGGATAATTGTCACTCTCCAGGAATGAAGAGATTACTCCACCAGACACACACACGCGGACACACATTAAATACATAAGTCCATTGACCACAGTGTCACAGATAAACTTCCAAGCATCTGCTACAAGAAATTCTAAATTCAGACAAAAACTTTGTTATGAGCCATTTCCTTTTCCTTTTTGTCTTCCTTTAAAACAATGTTCAGCATTTTGGGTCACCAAACAAAAGAAAATGATTTGTGCTATTCTGCAGGAAAAAACACTTTCAGTGTCAAACTAAGCTTTTGTGGGTGGTTTCCACCGTTTACAAAAATCCCTCAAAATGCTCCTTGCAAACCTCTGTAGAATAACATCATCATGTCTTAGAAAAAACAAGCCTGTTTTGCGCATTTCACAATAGAACCATCATTCCAACCAGCTAATTGTGATAATTGGATTTTTATAATTCTACTCACCTTAGATCTTTATCCTTCTGGCTTCTTTCCACATGCCAGGTGTTTCATAGACTTTGCTAGGTTCAAATTAATCTACTAAGTTCTGTAGATTTTCATCTAAAAATCATTCCTCCTGCAGTGATCTCGAGGCATAAAAATATGAGGATCTTTCTGGTGTTTCTCACTTATAATATTTCAAATCATCAATAAAAAGGAAGGTATTTATAATAAGTTGAAAATGCACATTACTTATAAAATTTCCTCAAATACATAGTTAAAATTGAAAGTTTGAAAGAATGTGTTCCTGCTTCAGAATTAACTTGGGTTCTCATTTTTGTGAGCATGCTTGTTTATTTTGGAATCTCTTAATTGGCTTTGAATCTGTTAATAGCAATGTACAGGTAGCTCCAAATATTTCCTCTATGACTTCTAATAACTAAAACCCTTTCTTAATGTACTTAGCAGATTAGAGTAGGGTTCACATTATAAGTATGAGGGTCTTGCTGTAGTGTATATACTATCTGTTTTCCTTCCCAACTTTTAATTGAACTCCTCATGAGCTCTCTGAGACCAATTCAGAAAAGTCCATGAATTTGCTTGGGCAGAATGTATTTAGGTGGGAGAGTCTCATAAGCAAACCTTCTTTCAGTCCCCTTAGCATGAAATCATCTACACACAACCAGAATGCTGACATCCTTAACGATTTATACCTAATACCTCACAACAGTGCTATGACATACAAAGGGTGTGTCAAGTAAAGGAAGCAAGTTTAACGCTTTTAAGACTTAAAGAGACTGCTTGGTGATTGTAAAAAGCTTATTTAAGTGATCCCTCACCGCCTCGCTGTTGGAGAGTAAGAGATGGACAGACAAACTAAGATCCTGAGGAACCGGAATACACTCACGTTTTGTCCAGAAGTTTCTACCCTCCTTGTTTACTTTGAGTCCCCTAAGAGAGGAGGCCCAGGGCTGTTCCCTTAGGAAGGCATGCAGTGGGCTAGGCAACTTACATGTCCCATTTCGTTTCACCTAGCTGTGACAAGGCCCGCGGAGGGAGATGTGTTAGCATATTGTACCTTTGAGGAAAATAAAAGCTCAGAAAGGTCATGCAGCCAGCAAACAGTGTGAATAATGGGCTGAGACTCAGGCCCAGCTGCAGCTAACTTCACAGCACATGGTCTTTCTTCTCCGTTACTCTCCCCGGAGGAGATTTACAAAGCAAGGATTGGGAATGTTTTCGTTAAAATTAATTTTGCTTTATATTTTAAATTTTCGAGTAGTCTTTGATATCGTGAGAAATTCTCATGGGTCTATAACCAAGTAATGAAAATCAGTGATGAAAAGATTGAGCTGAGGTATCCAGGAACAGTTACTGTATCCAGAGCAGAAACTGTGAAATGGCTCGGCTTGCTCCTTTCACCAAAAACTCTGAACGGAGCTCCTCCACATGGTGCTAAGATGCTCATGTGAATTTGAAACTAAGCAGAAAAATGCCGAAGAGCTTGCACATGATTGACGATGCTTCTTCTCTCCTTTGGAAAGGCTGGGAAAAGGCAGTTGGTGAGCTGGGATCTGGATACTTCTTGGGTGGATTTTGTCCAGTTCTACATCCAGATAGGCGGAGAGAGTGCAGCGTGCAACAAGCCCGACAGCAGAGAGGAGGGCGTCCTCCTTCAGTACAGCAACAACGGGGGCATCCAGTGGCACCTGCTGGCGGAGATGTACTTCTCAGACTTTGGCAAACCCAGGTAACCTCCCACCTGGTGGGTCTTCCCGTGGTTTCTGGGAATGGGAAAGATTAAACTGTTGTTGAGCTGTTTCTAAAATGTTGGCAGTTGCAAAAGTAGACAAATTCATAAATATTTAACATGAAAGATAGCCCAGCGTATAAAGATTTCGTTTCATTTAAGTGATTGTACAGAAATCATTTGCATTTTTGTTTGAATTTTTTTAAGATTTGGGGGGAAAAAAAACTTTGACTTGCACAAAAGCAAGATGATTGGCTGCTGCTTACCCAGAGAAAGTCTGTGATACAGAAATGATCCATGCTTGTTTTTCCATACGAAAATTTTGGTTTTGTTTTACATATAAACAGAATATGCTAAACTGTTAGGTTTAACAGCAAGAGGGATTTTTTTGTTGTTTGTTTGTTAAAAGTTCTTACATGGCTACACCCAAATCTGGTCCTAAAAAGTGTATGAATAAGTTTCTAGATATCGGATTTCTAAAATCTTTCACTGGTCTATCTCTGTCTTTATTTTAATAGATGAGGAATATATATAATAAAATGTTCTATGGAACTACTAAAGTATTTGGGGAAAAGATTCATGTTTAATGATAATACCTGTACTAGGCAATCATGTATTTGTGTGTAGTTAAATTTAGTTTTTGCAATTATGTAGTATTTTGAAGTTCTATGTTTATATTTTTATATAAAGCCATTAAAATCTCAATATTATCACTTTTAGAGTGTTTCTTTATATAATGAGTATTTCCACATTAATGGAAATACAAAATTGTTTATATGTTGACTACCAATAATTATTAAACTTTAACATATTAATGTTGCTCCTATTTTACGTATTACAACTGAATTTTGTTGTATGGAAAAAATTATTATTGAGGAATATACAGGTACAGTTCTTACAAATTGAATATATTTTAAACATGCTGCCTACAATATACCTATTTTCGTGCATACGTCCGTATGGTATGAGGATTTTAATTCTTCTGGGAAGATCCCCAGTAGGGGAATAGCTGGGTCAAATGGAACCTCCAGTTGTAGTTTTTTGAGGAATCTCCATATTGATTTCCACAGTGGCTGGACCAGTCTACATTCCCACCAACAGTGGAGGAGGGTTCCTTTTTCCCCACAGCCCCGCCAGCATTTGTTATTGGTTGATTTTTCCATATACG
>PVJO010005738.1:68578-95432 GCA_004026905.1 Hystrix cristata | reverse complement strand
AAAAAAAAAAAAAAGAAAGAAAGAAACTACTTGATCTGAGGAATTCATGGGACAAGGAAAGGAGGGCAGCAGCATAAAAATTTAAGGCTACAGTCAAGAATCACTGTGTGCAAACCAGCCATGATGGTATATGCCTATAATCCCAGCATTCAGGAGGCTGAGGCAAGCTGATTGTAAGTTCAAGTACAGAACTATAAACTGTTTCTAAGAAAAATAAAAAATAAAAAAAAGAGTCCCTGACCAGCAGCTGTGGGGGAATAACAGTGCTCACAGTGTAGTTAGGAATGCAAAATGGAACTTCCTGTGTGGAAGGTAATTTAGCAAAACCTATCAAACCTTTTTTTTTTTTTGTGGTGCCGGGGATCGAACTCAGGCCCTTGTGCTTGCAAGGCAAGCACTCTAATCACTGAGCTAAATCCCCAGCCCCACTATCAAACCTTTTTATGTAGCAGTCCTGCTTCTTGGAATTTGTCTTCTTGATAAATTGAAGATATAGTAGAGAATATATAAATTCAGTGCTTGCAGCATTTTTTTAATCTGCTAAGGGCTGGAAACAGTCAAAATATCCATCAACAGAGGGCTAGTAGAGGGCTAGTAGAATAAATTATAGTACGTTCATACAGTTGTCAAACTGAATGAGGCAGGGCTAGGGGTGTATGTAGCTCAGTGGTGGAGCTGTACTCAGCAGGTGTGAGATCCTGGATTCAGTCCCTCACACACACACACACACACACACACACACAAAACACACGTGCACGCATGCTGGCAAATTTGTGCATAGGGATATGGAACAAACCTCTAAGATACATTGTTAAATGAAAAAAAAAGAACAAGGGGAAAGCAGTGTGTATGGCTAGGCATGATGATGACACAGGCCTGTAATCCCAGCACTCAGCCTGGGCTACATAGCAAGATCCTCTCTCAAAAAACAAACGAGGGCTGTGGATTTAGCACAGTGGTTAGAGTGCTTGCCTAAGGCCCCGAGTTTGATCTGTAGCACCAAAACAAACAAAAAACAAACCATCCAAACCAGTGTGTATAGTGTAGGTAAAGAAATAGAAGATCAATCAGACGAGAAGGAGGGAGACTTAGTTTTCACTATAAATCAGTACTGTTTGACTATTTTACTGTATGAATTTAAGACTTTTCTTCCCAGTGTTGGGATTGAACCCAGGGCCTTGCACATGCTAGGCAAGGACTCTCCCACTGAATTACACTCTCAGCCCTACTGTGTGCATTTAAAAGAAATAAAATTTAAAAAAACATTGTCAAAAGAAGACTCATCAAAAATGCAGATTATATGAAAATCACAGGATACCAGAGCTAAAAGTGACTGTAGAGATTAGAAAACAGATTCTCAGGACATAAATTTGCCCAGGGAGAATAACCCATTTCCTTGTGGGTTAGTACCAACCACCATCAACGTTTTCAACCAAAACTTAGTGTCTAACTCCATCTCCTTCTCCAGTCTCACCTTTGCCTGTTAGAAGAGATCCAGTGTGCAACTTGGATGTGGGGGTCAGGTAGCAGCTGGGAGAGGCAGAGCTGTATCCACGGGGAGTGGCAGAGACTGTCAGGTTCTTGAGAATATGCTTGGCCTTTGGCCTTCTGTCTGAGTATAAAAGTTTGACTTGCACTTTGCTCCTGGAGCCCAGGCACTGCAGGGTCAGCAGAGTTTGATGTTGGATGAATGTGCCCCTTTTGGCTTCTGTGTGAGTTTCTGGAAAGAAAGCCAGACTGAAGAATGAATCTTCTTCTTAATCTGAACAGTACCCAGGTAACCTACTTGCATTCATAATCTCTATTAAGTGGCACCATCTCTGGGCACGATGGGCATTCTTGTAATCCCAGCTACTCAGGAGGCTGAAGCAGGAGGATGACAAGTTTGAGACCAGCCTGGGCAACTGAGCAAGACCTTATCTCAAAGTAGAAAGGACTGAAGATGTAGCTTAGCATCTCCTAGGTTCACCCCCCGTACCAACCCCCCCCAAAAAAAAACAACAACGAAAACTTCCATTGCTGTACTTTCCCCTCTTTCAGTTCACCTCTTTCTCAGCATATATTTGTGCTGCTAAACATCCAAGTCCTGCTTTTCTTCCAGCCTGGAATGGGTCCCCTGAAGTTAGGTCCCATGAAGTTGGTAATTCAGCATGAGCAAATGCTGATAAATTGTTTTCTTTAATGCAGAGAAGGCGAGGTGCTGCTGCCTTTTCTCTCTTCATGACCTCATCTGTTTGGTCTATATTGGCATGCCTTAGGTAATAAGTTAATTTAAAAATTAGTCCCTGCTCAGTCCCCACTAAAAAAATTAGTTTCCACCGAGCATCCCGGGGAGGGTACATATTTTTAAAACAGGATATTCAAGATCTGAGCTAAGAAGGGAGAGATGAGGCATCTTTTATTTTAATTTTATTTACTTATTTATTTATTGGGGGATGCTGGGGATTGAACTCAGGGCCTTGCACTTGCTAGGCAAGCACTCTATCACTGAGCTAAATCCCCAACTCTTATTTTTTTTCTTTGAAACAAGATCTCACTATATAGTCCAGCCTGGCCTTGAACTCACTCTGTAGTTTAGGCTGACCATGATCCTCCTGCCTCAGCCTCCCAAGTGTAGAGATTACAGGCACGCACCACCATGCCTGGCCAAGATAAGGGATCTTTTAAAGGTAAAAATTTCTTAGAGTGATAAAGTGATTTTCTAGAAAAGATCCATTCCCTACCTTGCATTAGCAAGTCCCTGGCACTTCTCACATCCTTTGGGAAGAGCCTAGGCAGCTGTTCCACTTGGCAAGTGTTATCGCTGAGATCTGGGGTAGGGTCAGGAGAGGAATTAGATCTACTGGGTACTTACTCATTAGAATTCTGGGTACCACAGTGGGATACAAAAGAATGAAGTTCTTGCTCATAAAACTTGCAACTGGGGAAATCAAACACTCCCTAAAAAAAAAGACTTTAAAACACAGACTAGTAGGAGTTAGACTATTATAGAGAAAACCCAGCACCAATCTATTCCTGTTAGACAATAGAAAAGTGAAAGAGTTAAATTACCGAGGTAATGAAAGACTAACCAACACATTCCCTCAAAAAATGCTTATTTTCTCTTTCCCGCCTGTTCTATCTGCCTGTTGTATTAAAAAGAACTTCGGAAAGTTTATTATTACCTTGGATGTAGTATCTCTCTGGATTCCACAGAGCCATAGGTCATAGTTATTTATGCTTTGGGCACATGACTCAAAGAGCATAGAACTTTTCTTAATTTGTTAAATTTGTTACTGCTTCATCTTAGGATATTTTGCCTTAACTCCGATTAACTAATTGTAAAAATGAGATATTCAGGAAACTGACAAATCACATTTTAAATAAACAGTTACCAAAGAGTGGCAGAATAGTGCCATTCTCCTCATATAACCTTTTCCCTCGGCTCTCCCTACCCAAGAGCATCCCCGTCTAGCTATTTGGATGCACTACCTTATAAACAAAAGCAACATTTTATGACAGCTTATGAATTCAGGAATCTTAGATGAAGACAACACCCAAACCTTGGCAGTACCCTCTTGTAAAGAAAATTATCTGACAGTGAAAGGATTTTTAATGCTATTTATATGAGCAGAAGAATACATCACAATCTATCTCTCTGAGCTGAATAAGTTACAGTCCTGCTTAGAGACAAGACGATACATGGAGTAACTTCTGGAAAGTATCACTTGCTAGATACTGGCTATGTCCCTATCTGGTAGAAAAGACCCCAAACACTTCCTAGGCCTCTCTTTGGATTTTCTATGATATTAGGCTAGAGAGGTACTTACCTTTCTCATTGGAATCATAGGATGCAATGATTAGGCTGAAGACTAAGATGGTATCCATGTTAGCTTGAATACATGCGTTTGAACACTCATTGCAAAAATAGTTCACTGTTAATCTGTCATAGCCCCTGAAAGCCTTGTTTCTAGTTGCTTTGACTTGCCCTAGAGCCAAGTTGCACCCTGGGAGAGGCTGGTTCCACCCTAATTATTTTGCTTTATTTCCTGAAGACCTAGGATTAGAGCTAATTGGAGAAAGAGTCAAATCTGCTTATTAATGATTTGACTTAGGTCTTCCACAACTCCTTTGCTGGCGCCAGCATAAAGAACTATAATTACCTACTGATTTCCCTCACAGAAAAGGCATAAACACCTGGTGATATGCTTTACAAATACTTGTGGTTAGACACGTAGTCATTCACATGCATGCTCACTGATACAGGCACATAGATGTACACACCAATCTAAAGAGATGTGGTGATTTCTATTAAGGAATGTAATTTCTAGAATAGAGCAGGAATGTAGGACTGAATGTATCAGTGACTTATATTGGAGAAAGCACTGAAGTAGCAATCAAAAGAACTGGGTTTCAATATGGGCCCTGTTGTTAACCGTATCATCTTGAGAAAATTACTTCTCAGGAACTCGATTTTGTATACATTGAAAATTCCAAAAGATCTGTAGAATTCATTCATAGTTACACACATAAACTCACATGAGCCTGCAAAGGTGGCACACATCTATAAACCCAGCACTTGGGAGGCTGAGGCAGGAGGCTTGCTGAGAGTTTGAGTTCAGCATGGGCTTCATAGTGAGCTCAAAGCCAGTCTGGACTTCATAGTGAGTCCCTGTTTCAAAAACAAACTAAAAACATAAACTCACCTGAGCACAGACAAAGGTATTGAGTTCTGCACATTTTCCACTCTTGAATAGTGAAGGGACCATGGTTAGAAACATTCCTATGATTTGGACCAAGAAATTTTGAGGAAGAGTTAAATATAATAGAGGAGTAATACTGTGCAATTTGGGAAACTTTTCATAGACAGATAATTGCTGTTGATAATTTTTGTTTCCCAAAATTGTATCTTTTAGTAAAGAGTATACATCTGGTATAATACTTTAATGACTTTTTCATGGCATAGCTAGGTGGATCATAAAGGAAAAATAAATCTACTCAGATAATTGCCTAAGTCCAGAGCCTTTGCCATCTTCCTACCTACTCTAAATATACTCTATTAGAGCCAATATGGGTTTAGCAATGGATGAGAAGGTTCTGGAAGCAAAAACTCTGATAATAGTATAAAGGGAGTTCAAGGAACTTTCCATGAGGGGCTTCATGAAATTTGAATCAAATCACAATTTAAATACCACCCTGTTTCATAACATTAATATAGATTGATATCTGGCTAAACTGAGCATCACGGAAGTCTTGAGGGGAAAGATAAAAGGAAGAGATATCACTGAAGGATAGCGCGTTTGCTGGGTGAAGTGTGGAAGGAAGAGAGGAAGTGCTGGGCATGCAGCCCCAGAGCAGATCTTTATTAGCACTCTTCCTTTCCCTTGCTATATTTGCCAGGTTCCCTTAGCACAGAAGATAGGGCAGAACGAAGGGCTCCATTGCCTTCATGATTTTTTGGGCGGTATATTGGGGCTTGAACCCAGGGCCTTGAGAATGCTAGGTAAGCGCTCTAGGGTTGTGCTACATCCTGGCATTTTATTTCGTTTTTAGAGACAGAGTCTTGCTAAGTTATTCAGGCTGCCCTTGAAATTGTAGTCCTCCTTCCTCAGCTTCCCAGGTAGCTGGGATTCAAGTCATGTACCACCAGGGCCCGCTGGGTATTATGATATTTACTTACTATTTTTATTTACTATTTCCTTAACATGATTTCTCTGCTCCTTTGCACTATTGACACCTTCCCTGCTCTTGTTCTGTCTTACAGTGTCTGTAGATTAATCTCTAGATGCCACAGTGCAGTGCTGCCACCTTGCAGCAGCAAAAGGAGGGGACCCGAGGGTTCAGTATTCTCATCCTGTGTCACAAGGTGGCAGAACTACTTTACTCAAAAGAGAAGGTGCACTTGGCCAAAGATGAAGTCAAAGAAATTTTCTTTTATCAACTCTTGAACTCTTTTTATTTTATAACTGAGAAGCCCAAAAGTTATCCTGCATATTGGAGCAGGCCATACTGTGGGTGTAAAGAAGCAGGAAGGTTTCAGTTTACAAGTCAAAATATCTACTGGTAGAGAAATAGACTCAATTAATCTCTACTGCTAGATATTTAGACTGATTTTCTGATTGTTTGGTGTACCAGCTCTAAATGATCTTACCTCCACCCTGTGCTACTCTTTCTTTTAAGGGTGTATTTTGTTTTGTATCATTTCCAAAAAAGCTTATGGTAGTCAGGTGTGGTGGCACATGCCTGTAATCCCAGCACTTGGGAGACTGAGACAGGAGGATTGTCACGAGTTCGAGGTCAGCCTGAGCTACAAAGTGAGCTACCTAGTGAGACCCGGTCTCAAAAAAACAAAGCAAAACAAAAAAGTTTATGGTTATATATATCATACATATAGAAGAGTATATAAAACATAAGTATATTTTAAATAGTATCAATAATAATGTACTTAGAAGGTGAATACCATGTAACTACCACTCTAAGAAACTGAATATTGCCTTTGTCTTAGAAGCTTTTTATATACCCGCTCCTCTGTTCATACCCCTTTCCTTCTCCAAATCATGACTTTTCCATGCTTTGTAATAACAGTGATCTACATATCACTAAAAATATTCTGCTCAGGGCCGGGGATTTAGCTCAGTGGTAGAGTGCTTGCCTACCAAGTGCAAGGCCCTGAGTTCAATCACCGGCACACCCCCCAAAAAATTCTGCTCAATTTTGCTTGCTTTTGAACATTATATAAAGTGGATCATACTCTATGTATTTTATTTTTAATACTCTTTGTTTGTTTGTTTGTTTTGAGACAGGGCTTTCCATGTATAAAGTTGGCCTTGAACTCACTGTGCATCCCAGGCTTGCCCTGAACTCTCACTCTTCCTGCCTCAGCATCCCAAATGCTGGGATTAGGAGGTGTGGGCTACCACACCCAGCTTGTAATACATTTTAAAAATAATACATAGCAGTTATACACACTTATGGGATATCGTATAACATTTCAATACGTGCATACACTGTGCAGTGATTGGATCTGGGCAACTGACATATATATAATTTTAGACATTTATCTTTTCTTCATGTTGAGACTATTTGAAGTCCTCTCCACTAGCTTTTTTTCTTTTGTTTTTTTTTAGTGCTGGGAATAGAATTGGACCTTACACCTGCTAGGCAAGTGCTCTGCCACTGAGCTATACCCCTGCCCCTCTATTAGCTGTTTTGAAATTTTCAGTTATTGTCAACTGTAGTTATCCTACTATGCTGCAGAACATTAGAAGTTATTCCTCTTATCCTTTTGTATCCCTGCACCCACTACCCATCCTATTTATCCCTCTCTCCCTATGTTTTTTTTTTTTTTTTTTTTTTTTTTTTTTTTGGTGCTGGGGATTGAACTCAGGGTCTTGTGCTTGCAAGGCAAGCACTGTACCACTGAGCTAAATCCCCAACCCCTTGTTTGTTTGTTTTGAGACAGGGTCTCACTGTGCAGTCCAGGCTGGCTTTGAACTCACTATGTAACCCGGCTAGCCTCAAACTTGCAGCAGTTCTCCTGCTTCAGCTTCCTAAGTGCTGGGATTATAGGCATGCACCACCATGGCTGGCCTCCCTAAGTATTTTAACGTAAAATTTTTTATTATGCATAACACTGTAAATATACCTTGCTAATCACACCCTAGACGTGCTCTTTTTATGTCTCCCAGTCACTCACCATCAGGAGTAACTATTATCCAAATTCTTATTATCATACACAAGTTTTGCCTATTTTTAAAATAAGAAACATTATGTATGCTTGTGCCTGGCTTTCTTTCTTTCTTTGCGCAATGAATTTGTAAAATTCACCCCTATCGTTTCATGTACCAAATGTTTGCTCATTTTCATTGTTTTATAATATTCTATTGTATGATGTACCACAGTTTATCCATTCTATTGCTGAGAGGCATTTGTGTTGTTTCTGGTTTGTGGCCACAATATTCTTGGAGCACATTTCAAAGTTTCTCCAGGGTATAAATACAGAAGTTGAAGCTGCTTGTAGGTTATGAAAGGTATGTTAGCTTGACTAATTAATGGCAAACTATTATTTATTTACTTGGTAGTACTAGGGACTAAACCCAGGGCCTTTGCACTGAGCTACATGCCTAGCCCTTTAAAAATAGTTTGCCTTTTTTTTTTTTTTTTTTTTTTTTTTTTTTTTTTTTTTTTTTTTTTTTTTTTTTTTTTTTTGTGGTACTGGGGATCGAACTCAGCCCCTTGTGCTTGCAAGGCAAGCACTCTAATCACTGAGCTAAATCCCCAGCTCTAGTTTGCCTTTTAATTTTTAAAATTTATTTGTTTTGTGGTACTAGGGGTTGAACCCAGGGCTTTCACAATCATACCCAGATCTTTTTATTTTTTTAATTGAATTTTATTTATTTATTTATTGAGACTGGGACTTGCTATGTAGTTGAGGCCTTGAACTTACTATGTAGCCCAGGCTGGCCTTGAACTTGCAGTGATTCTTCTGCCTCAGCCTGGCAAGTACAGGGATTACAGGCATGTGCCACCATGCCTGGGTCTTTTATTTTATTTTTTAAAAATTGTTTGCAAGTTTTTTAAAAATTTTAAAATTTTTATTAAAAAATAAAATAAAATAAAATAAAATTGTTATTGGTTCATGTTTGCAGTAAATATTGATTATATCCATCACTGGGAGTTTGTACATATACATAACACATCTTAATTCTTTTTACTTTGCCTTCCTCGTCACCTTTTTTAGTTTTCAAGGTAGGATTTCACTAAGCAACTAAATTCAGCTAAGTTCAAGCCCAGCCTTGAAACTGTGATTTTCCCGTCTCAGCCTTTCAGGGTACTACTGGTGGTATCAGATAGGAACGGGGGTAGGGGGGGCAGTTGCCAGGTTCTTACTTGCTGCAAGCAAAAAAATTGTATAGGCAAACTGAGGGCCATAAGAAAGTTTAAGTAACAGAAGAAAAGGAAACTATATGAATGAAATAGGTGTTGCCAAGCAGTTAGAAAGTCAAAGGGAATGGGGGATGCTGGGAGGGGTATAAAGAGAGAGCTAAAGATAGAACATGGAATTAGGGACCAAGGGGGCAAAAGAGCAAGAGAGCAAGCTTGCACTATCGGTATCGGTTCTATTTATCCCATCTCAGCTCTCGTGAGAGTTTTTCCTGATCCTGTGAGAAGAGGACGTTTGGATTTCATGCCCCAGGCTGACATCAGGTCTGGGCCACTCCCTCACGGCCATTTTCCCAGCCAGATCGAGCGACACCCTACTCCTACTTTATTTTCCCCTGAGAGACACAAATTCTCATAATTCTTCATGGGTTGCTGAGGGGCTGAAGGTCTCATCTTCTGAAGCTACTTCCAGCTGGATGGGGCTGGAGACCCTACCGGTCTACCAGGGCTTGTGCCCTCCTAATCTACCTGAGAGTACTGTGGCTTGCTGGCTGGGCTGAGGAAAGAAAAACCTGTCTGGAAGCAATGAGAAATGGTTAATGACCTTTGACCTTCATTGTTAGCCTAAATGTGAGGAGTGGGTTAGTTCTCTTAAGTCTCTTGTAGTAGTCTCAGCGTTTTGTCTTTTAAAAAGAAATCTCAAGTCTTCTAGAGGGTCACAGGAATAACTCTCTTTGGGTGATCTTTTTCCTCTGATAATTCAGGTGGAATTGGCTTTATTCTAGAAAGGTGAATCCAGTTATCTATTTCTGCTGCCTTTATTGCAGTGGGTGTGGCGAGGATCACTGCGAAAGGGCCTTTCTATTTTGGGTTTAAGTGATCAGCAGGTATTCCCTCTCTCCAGGTTTTTATAAGCACTTGGTCTCCAGGATGGACAGTAAGGGGTCCATCTGGACTAGGAGCTGGCAGAAATTTGTTCTCATATGTTTGGATAGCCTGTTGTACTTGGCCCAGATTAATGACATACTGAGAGCTTGTTAGCTTCAGGATCTATTATCATATCAAAGGATAGAAATGGTCTCCCATATAACATCTCAAATGGGCTTAAATTTAACCCAGTTTTGGGCACGTTTTGAACTCTCATGAGTGCTATCGGCAGTAATTGGAACCAAGGCTCAGATGTCTCTTGGCAAAATTTTGCCAGAATTCGTTTTAGAGTCTGGTTGGCTCTTTCTACCTTTCCAGAAGATTGAGACCACGAGGCAGAATGGAGGTGGTATTTTATTCCTAAAGCCTTTGTCACTCCCTGAGTTATTTGGAAGATGAAAGATGGGCCATTGTCACTCTGGAGAGACTGAGGTAGTCCAAATCTGGGGATGATTTCTTTAAGAAGCACCTTGACTACCTTGGCAGCCTTTTCTGAATGGGTAGAAAAGGCTTCAGGTGTCGATTAAAGCCAACATCTGTTTAAATCCTCTATATGGTGGCATACAGGTAAAGTCTGTTTGCCAGTCTTCTTCAGGGTATGTTCCTCTCCTCTGCACAGGCTCTTATAAAGAAGGAGGTTTGGGCTTGCTGGGGTTATGGTAAGCACAGAATGGGTAAGCTTTGAAAAGCTTTCAGGTGATTTTTGTTAACCCTAGTCCTGTAAAAATTCGAGTGACCATTTCTAATGTAGCATCTCTTCCCATATGGAAGGAATCATGGAGTGTCTGTATAGCTTTCCATTGTGTTTCTCCAGGGAGAACTAATTTGTCTGGTAAATCCCACCAGAGTCTTTTTTGAATTCCCCTTTGTTCTAAGGCCCATTTATCCTCCTGAGGAGTATATACTGTCTTTAATGGTTCCTCAGGAACTGGGAATAAGGCTAGGGTCTTTAAGGGCTGAAGGGCTGCCCTTTTTGCTTCTTTATCAGCCTTTTGATTTCCTAAGGAGACTTCAGACATGTCTGTCTGATGTCCTTTGCAGTGTATAATTGTGACCTGCTTAGGAAAATGGACTGCTTCCAGAAGTTGTAGAATTTCTTTCTTGTTTTTAATAGGTGATTGCTTATTTGGCAGCAAACCTCACTGTTTCCATATTGCTGCATGGGAATGCAGTATTAGGAAAGAATACCTGGAATCTGTATAGATGTTTAACCTTTTGTCTTTTCCTAATACTAATGCTAGAGTAAGAGCTATCAATTCTGCCTCTGAACAGAAGTTCCTGGAGGGAGAGGTTTAGCTTCAGTGACCTGTTGTGAGCTGACAACTCCATAACCTGCTTTTCTATGTCCTTCTTGGACAAAGCTACTTCCATCAGTGAACCTCTTCAGGGTCTGGGAGGGGTAGATCACTGATGTCTTGTCTACTTGAATAGGTCTGAGACATGACTTGATCACAAGAGTGGCTAACTTCTTGACCTGGAGGCATCAAAGAAGCAGGGTTAATAGTAATATGTTTTTATGGTAACCTCAGGAGTATCTAAGAGTATAGCTTGATGTTTAGTGAGTCGTTCTCCTGTCAGCCACAAGTAGCCCTTTGTCTCTAGTATAGCTCTGACCTGATGGGGTGTTAGGACTTCTAGTTCCTGTCCCAAAGTTAACTTTTGAGCTTCTTCTGTTAGTATGGTAGTAGCTGTAATTGCCCTCAGAAAGGGTGGCCATCCAGCAGCCACTTTATCTAATTTCTTGGAAAAATATGCTACTGGGCGGTGTTCTTGTACTAGCCTTTGAGTTAGGACTCTCCCAAAGCAATTCTTCCCTTTTCTGATATATACAGAAAGAAAGGTTTTATTAAGCCAGGTATTCCCAGTGCTGGAGCCTGAGTAAGGGCATGTTTAATTTCTCTAAAGGCACTGTCAGCCTACTTTTGTCTATTCTAGGGGAACAGACTCAGGGCTTTTATGGCTTCATGTAAAGGCTTTGCCATTAATCCAAAAATTGGGTAACCAGATTCTACAAAAATCAGCCATCTCCGGGAATGAGCAAAGCTGTCGTTTGGTGGCAGGAGGCCCAAGATTACATATAGCTTCAATTCTGTCCCTAGACAACTGTTGTTCCCCAGATTTAAGAATATATCCCAGATATTGAACTTTCTGGAGGGATATCTGAGTCTTTTCTTTTGAGACTTTATATCCCTTTTAGTCAGAAAGTTGAGAATTTGTATAGTGTTATAATTAGATAACTCTTGAGTTGGACTGTGAACTAAAATATCATCTACATACTGTAGGATGGTTCCCTGTTTTAGTTTTAAATCCCTTAGGTCTTTTTCTAGTCCACAGGCAAAAAGGTGAGGGCTGTCTCTAAACCTTTGTGGGAGAACAATCCAAGTATATTGTTGTTTTTCCCTTGTAATGGAATGTTTCCATTCAAAAGCAAACAGAAATTATGAATCTGGATGTATGGGAAAGGTGAAAAATACATCCTTTAAATCTAAGACTGAGAACCATTTAGCGTCTCCTGGATTTTGAGAGAGAATTGTGTATGGATCTGCCACTAAAGGATGAATTGGGATGACAGCCTCATTAATGAGGTGGAGGTCTTGTACCATCCGATATTCTCCTGAGGGCTTAACTAACTACAGGAAGAACAGGAGTGTGACAAGAAGACTGACAAGGCTTCAGAAGCCCATATTTGAGAAACTTGTCTATGAGAGGCTGGAGACCTTCATGTGCCTCTTCTCTGATTTGATGTTGTCTTTGATTAGGAAACCGGCTGGGATCTTTTAGTCTTATAATTACCAGTATAGCAGAATTGGCCTTCCCCGTTACCCCATTATACCATGTAGCAGGATCCACTTTTTGGCTAATTTGGTTAAGCTTATCTGATGTAGTCTCAACAAGTAAAATCCGTTTTGGCCTAGGCTGGAACTTGAGAATTACTCCTAATTTAGCTAGTAGATCTCTTCCCAGTAAGGGAGCAGGACACCTCGGGACAATTAGAAATTCGTGTCTAAATATTTAGCCTTTAAACTGGCACATCAGAGCAGGAGCAAAGAAACTCCTTCTTGAGATTGCCATCAACACCAACTATGGCTACAGACCTAGAGGAGAGTTTTCCAGAGAAAGAAATGAAAACAGAATGGGTCACCCCTGGATCAATAAACAGTTGGGTTGTCTCACCCATGACATCTAAGTTTACCCAGGGTTCCTTGGAGGTGATGGTAATGTCTGTGGATAGGGGCATTGCAGGCTGCCCTGGGCCCCTTCACTCGTCAGGGCTGGCAACGAGGGTTCTGGGTGGCTTAGCCCCTCTCCGGGAGCGAGGACAGTTAGCCCTCCAGTGCCATGAGTCAGAGGCCTTAGCCATCTCACACGAAGAGCAGGGGCCAGGCGGTGGCTTGGTGCAATCTCGCACCTAATGACCAGTCTTCTTGCATTTGAAACAGGAACCTTTTCCTTGGCTGTTTTTGGGGGTTTTTTTAGGTGACTTGGGTGGATTAAAAACTTTACCAACTGCAACAGCTAGTATTTTAGCCTGTTTCTTTTCTTCCTCATCTGGGTTCTGATTGTTGAACACAGAAAAGGCTGTGTCCATCAGTTGGGTCATAGGTGTCTGAGGCCCCATTTGAAGCTTTTGTAACTTCCACCAAATATCTGGGGCCAATTGAGAAATAAAATAATGCCCAAAGAGAATTTCTCCCTCACTGGAAGATAAGTCTATATTAGTAAATTTTCTAAAAGCCTCTGCCAGTTGGTTACGAAACATACTGGATTTTTTTTCTGGACCCTGTATGATCTGACCCACTCGATCATAATTAACAGACTTTTTAATGCATCTTTTCATTCTCACAATGAGAGCAGTTATCATAGCAGACTTTTTCTCTAGTCTCTCTCGAGTATTATAATTCCAGTTTGGCTCTGTTGGTGGGAAAATAAAATCTGCAGGACGATTTTTTCTCCCTATTTATTTGTTTTTTAAATTAAAGAAAAAAAATTTTTTTTTTAACCAGGAACATGTATTGGTACATTATATACATAATGATCACATTCACCATGGTTATTTTGTACCCTTACATGATATATCTTGGTTCCCCCCTTCCCTTTTTAGCAGGTTCATTTACATTTTTCCATTTTTTCCCTTTCTCTTTTCTTTTCCCATTCCTTCTTTTCCCCCTTCTCCCTTTCTAGCTCTCCTCTCTTTTGAATATTATCTTTCTTTCTACATAATATCTATTATACCTCTTTATCCTTATTTACACTTATGGTTTCTCATATCAGAGAAACAATTTGATGCATACTCATGAGTGTTTGATTTATTTCACTTAAGAGTATGTTCTCAAGGTGCATCCATTTACCTACAAATGTCTCTAGTTTATCTTTTTTATGGCAGAGTAGTACTCCACTGTGTACTGAGCATTAGGAGGAAATAGGGACATGGAAAAAAAGAGGAAAGTAGTATTTTTCAATGTGTCTTTTGTGTTGCAAGCTTTATATTTTGGTTACATCATTTAATTCAAATCACTACCTTTGAAGGTAGGTTTGTTTTTGTTTTTGTTTTTGTTTTTTGAGACAGGGTCTCACCATATAGTTTAGGTTGGCCTTAAACTTACATGTAGCCCAAGCTGGCCTCAAACTGCAGTCCTCCTGCCTCAGCCTCCTGAGTGCTGCTATTACAGGCATGCACCACCATGCCTGGCAGAAGTGAGATTTTTAAAAAGATAATGACATTGTATAATATTGGTTCCACATTGAGAAAAATTTAATACCAAAGGAATAAAAAGGATAAAAAGAAGATGGCTTAGTTTTCTTTGATGGTAAAGATTATGAAAATTTTTAATGTTGTATTTTATTGTGTTTCATATATAACCACAATAGGGAGTGAGGATATTTGAGGGAGACAAGTGGAGGAGACAGTTAGTATAGCAGGAAAAACCCAAGTCTGATAGAGGAGTAATGGAGATACTGGATAAATCTGATACTGGAAAGGAAATAAACTTGCCAAGAGGTCTTTCATAGTTGTAAAGGAAAGTGAGGTCAGATAGGTAGGTTATAAAATGGAGTACATAAAATGTCAGAATCCCAGGATGAGGCAAGAACTATACAAGTCATCCTGTCTATTTTCCTGCCTTTAATGAAAAAGGACCTGTAAGCTTTCTTCAGAGCCAAAAAATTGTATACACACTTCAAGAAAAGAAAAACTTGTAGAAATATTTTAGTACTAAATTTATTGATACATCATGAGATTAATACAAGTTACCTTTGGCCTCTACAATTGTAAGAGGTGCTCAAAGTCGTGGTCATTACTAGCTTCTAGACATTATTAGTACCACGAACTGCTGCTTGGGTAACCTTGGTCACTGAAATTGCTGCACATGCATTTTCAATTTCTTCTTTATAGACTGGCAGTGTAGTGGGTTTTCTACAATATATGAAATCCTCTAGGGTCCCCCATAAAAGAGTACCACCATCTGTTGAGAAAACATCATACTATTTTTCTTTTCCTGAAGTGTGTATACATTTCTCCCTCTCTCCCTCTCTCTCTGTCTCTCTTTCTCTGCATCTCTCATATATGTGTGTGTGTATATATATGTATATAAATATAAATATATAATCAGAGAGGAAGACGCTAAGATCTAAGATTTGGTGACTATTCAAATTTTAACTAGAGACTGGAAATGTTTGGAATTGGATGATAAAAAGGGAGGGACTGCTGAAATGCCATGTGAAAACCCAAGTGGCCCTTGCAAAAACCCTGATGTCCATGTGAAAACCTTGTGGGCAGTAACCAGTATTATGCAATCCTATCTTTCACCATCAGGACCAGACATAAAGTGGTCTGCCTGAGGGCATTTTTTGACCTTATGGTGTGAAGTTCTCTCAGACTCTTAACCCAGGGTAAACTTGAATGGTTGTGGTTGACCTGAACAAAGGGACATTGTGTTCAGATAAAGCCTTCGTGCTTTTTTTTTTTTTTTTTTTTTGTATCTTATGACTGGAGCCACATTTTTTGGCAAGGCACTGATTTCCTTTCGTTCTTTTTTTTGTGCTGGGGATCAAACTCAGGGTCCTATACATGTGAGGCAAGTACTCTAACCACTGAGCTAAATCCCCAGCCCAAGGCACTGACTTTCTTGAAGAATTCTATCTGTAAAGCAGCTAAGTATCCTACCAGAGGCTTTGCCTCCCAGAGGCAATATGAAGGCTGATAAGCAGACAAGGAGCACAGTGAACTCTCAGGCACAGAAAGAATCTTTATTTCAGTCAATGAAACGTTTGTATTATCTATACCTGGTCTACTCTAAGAGCTATGAAGGAGGTTGCTAAACTATAAGAACTGTTTTGTGCCTTCATGTTTATTAAAATTTACCCGAACAGCTAAAACTAATATGCACACACAAAATTACAGCCTAATTAAATGCTGAACTGTGCAATGACAACTATATAGCTATAAGAAATCAGAGGAGAAGCCAGGGAGGCTGGGAGCACTCTGGGAGGCTGAAACAGGAGTATCACAAGCTTGTCAATGTAGCAATTTAGCATGACCCTCTCTCAAAAGAAAGGGGGTAAGGATGGGATGTAGCTCAGTGTGAAGGCCCTGGGTTCAATCTCTAGTACGGGGGAGATTTCAGGAGAGAGGGGGAGCGGGGAAGAAAGAGAAAGGGAGGAAAATACCAGTGGAAGCTGGAGAAAAGAGACCTTCTTAGAGTAAATGGGACTTCCAAGGACTACAAAGATTCAGAAAAACAGGAGGAAGTAAGGATAAGTCTGCCACATTAAGCAGAGGTGTAAATACTAGAAGATAGATTAGTGTATGAGAATTGGGGGTCGCTGGGAAATAACCTCCCAGTATTTTCTCTGTCTTTTGCCAACAGCCTCACTACTTACAACATTTGGAACTATGGTCAGCCAGCCATTAGAACAGGATTCTTCACGGTTCTATTTTCTTCTAAGGTACTTTCTCTTCTCCCTTGACTGAATTTAAGCCTGACCTGATACACTTTCCACTCTTGGAAATACAGGTATAGGAGGCATTGTTCAATAAGACAGTCTGGCAGCTAAGAGGGGAACAATAATGATAAATCTTAGTGTTCTCAAACTTCAGGGTGAATGATTACTGTGGTTGCTTAAAAAAAGTCTGTGTGGGGCTGAGAATCAGGAGTTTTTTTCAGAGCTGGGGATCAGATCCAGGGCTTTGCATATATGTACATGCACCACTATGCCCATCTTAAAATCTGCATTTTTTTTTTAAATCTGCATTTTTAAGAAATATCCCAGTGGGCTGGGGATTTAGCTCAGTGGTTAGAGTGCTTGCCTGGCAAGCAGGAGGCCCCAAGTTCAATCCCCAGCACAAAAAAAAAAAAAAAAAAAAAAAAGAAATACCCATACCTTGAAAAACACCAACACGATTAAAGTAGAATTGACAACAAAGGCCAAATGGAGTTGCCTGGACAATGACATATGGATATATGAGATGTATGGGTTTATCCACTTTTGAGAATTTGTACTCTCATCTATAGCTTTTACAAATTCATATAGCAATCATCTGAGGAGTGATAGACTTTTAATGTGCTAGTTTTGTCCTCTGCAATAGATTGTAATTACTTTAAACGCAAAGACTTCTCAGATTTTTTTGCCTTTACAGTAGGGAAAGAGACTAACTTTAATGTTGGAAGGTAGCTGGCATGCTCAGGATAAATCCTTGTTACCATCATATAACCTTCCTGAACAACCAGGAAACCATTTATTATTTGGGACCTTGTATTTTTTTTTTTTTTTTTTTTTTTTTTTTTTTTGGTGCTGGGGATCAAACTCAGGCCCTTGTGCTTGCAAGGCAAGCACTCTAATCACTGAGCTAAATCTCCAGCCCCATAGGCCAGGTTTTAATCAGTTATGTCAAACATCTTGTTAAACCAATAAGTCTTGCTCGATTCTTTTTTATTTTGGTGCTGGGGATCGAACTCGGGTCCTTGTGCTCGCAAGGCAGGCACTCTAACCACTGGGCTAAATCCCCAGCCTCTTTTTTTTTTTTTTTTTAAATTCTGAGGTTCCTACCTTCGTCCAATTGACATTTAACCCAATGACTCAATTACTCCAATATATGGGTCACCATTTTGTGAAATTCACATCTTTCCAAGTTTGTTTCCAAATCCCTATTACTTCAAAAAATCCCTATTACTTCACACATTTCTCTTGGAGAAGCCACTACCTAATGGTAGTCTGAGAGATCCTAGATAGATATGTTCCTTCTTTACCAATCTAGTTTCCTGCGTAGATTTCCACTCAGTGACTTATTACTTGGGGTGTGTAGTTCACTTTTTGCCCTCTGGCATGTAACTTCTTCCAGCCGAATGTCATCCTCTGCATTTCTCATGGCCTTCATCACAGGCTTCTGTAAAGATTAAGAACATACTGTGTGTTTTATTAAATACCTGCCAGGTACTAGAACTCACTCCATTCTTATCCTTTCCAATTTGCTGCAATTTCTGTTGTGTCCTTGCTCAAGGGGTGTATTTTGTTGGAATTCCTTCCAGTTACTATTTTTTTTTTTCTTTTGGTGCTGGGGATCGAACTCGGAGCCTTGTGCTTGCAAGGCAAGCACTCTAACCGCTGAGCTAAATCCCCAACCCCCTTCCAGTTACTATTAACTTTCAACACAGCCACTATGACTGTGTTCCGTTTCAAGTAACTGACAAAGTTAGGGAAATCGGCTTCAGCTCAAAGGCTTGATGTAACTCTAGTGAATTATGGAAAGCGCCCTTGAAAGTAAGTCAGAAACTCATTGACATCAACTTTTCTGCTCAGGGCAGGCATAAGACTGCCTTACTAAGTGTTCTCTTCAGTACTCCGGATCCAACACCGAAAGCTCCTTGGGGAGGCTGCCTTGGGGGACAGGGGCAAAGCAAAGAACGGGACCGGGCACGGAGTTCCAGAACAGGGATTACTTCGCCTGCGGGAACTCGGAGTCCAACTTGTGTGATGGGAGCTGTTGGTGGACACAGTCCCGTGCGCTGGGGCCCGCACGTCGCTGGCCCTCTTCTGGTTCCTTTCCCCGCGCCCCAAGCTCGCAGGTCCCGGGCCCTGACTTCCTGCGGCCCTGACGCCTGTGGGCCTTTTCCTCCACTTCCCTCTCGGCCGGGAGGGGGAGCCGGCGGGCTGGCCCCACTAGCGCCCACGCTGAGCGGACGCCACTGCCTCCCGGGACCCGCCCTCACACCGCTCGGCCGGGAATGGCAGAGCCGCGCTCGGACCATCTGCATCGCCTCACGTCGCCCCGCCCTGCGCCGTCCCGCCATTGGCCGCCGCGGGCCCGCGCCTCATCCCCTCCCCCGCCGCCTGGACAGCGCCGTATCCCCCACTCGGGTCGGAGGTGAACGACCCGGAGTAACCCCGGACGTAGTCACCTCATGGGGCTCCTTGGCTGAGGTGGGAGCAGGGGCGGGGCGGGGCGGGGGCGGGGGCGGGGCGGGCCGACTCCCGGGAAGCCCCGCCCCGCCCCGTGTGCCGGCCGGCCTGCTGCTGCGCGCGCGTCAGCCGTCGCCCGCCCGGCTGCCGGCCTCGCCGCCCGCCCAGCACGCCTCGGAGCAGGGGCTCCGGGACCGCCGGACCGCAGACGCCGCCAGCCTGAGGTGAGGGGAGGGCCGCCCCGCGGCCCAGGATCCCGAAGCTGGGGACGCTGCGGCGGGAGAGGGGCGGCGGCCGGCAGGGGGCCGTCTCCCAGCCTCCGCGCGCACGCGGCCGGGCTCCGTCCCATCCAGAGCGGTCGAGGCAGGGCAGCCCAGCGTTCTCCTCAGCCCTGGGGCCTTCAGGTCCTTTCCGGGGAACCGTGGAGGGCTCCGGAGTCTCGGGGATGGCGGCCCGGACCCCAGAACCGGGAGGCGAACTGACTAGGGCCCCTGTGGAGGGACCGGGATGATCGCCTGGAGCAAGCAGCCTCCCGTCTGAACTCTGCTAAATGTGGTCGTGCTCACTTAGGCCGCCTCAGACAGATTTCTGCCAGACCCCTCTCCGCTGCGGCCCCGGGCCTGAGAGCCGGAGGAGACCACGTGGGAGGACGGTGTCGAGGGTTGGGTCTGGCTGCATGGAAAGTCTCCTTCACCTGCGCAGTGAGGTGTGGCGTGCAGAGAATCTTCCTGTTACTCTCGTTACATCTTTTTGTCCTAGTGAGAGCCAGGGCCAAGCAGGTTGTCCTTTGCTAGTTCTTGCTTGCAGGATTTTAGGTCTTCTATAGAAGACCTAAAAGCACGCCTTCTGCACGCCTGTTGATACTCCTTCGCGATTGTCATACTTACTCAGGGCAGCACTTGGCGATAAGACGCAGGAAGGCCATGGGGAGGGTAAAGATTCCAGAGGAAAATGTGCAGTGAAGGGCCTGCCCAGATCCAGGCCAGCATTATTATTGGAGTTGGAGAAGGGCAAGTGGACACTTGAAATTCCCTCCAGAAATCAGGGACTTACTGTGGGTTTTGTAGAAGTATACAAGAATATAACTGCTCAGATAGGGGAAATACTTTAATTTCAACTATTTTTGTTTTGTGGTTTCAGACTGAAATCAAATGATTCTAGGACTTCCTGATTGCATTTATACTTCAACAGTGTTTCAGAAATTTCACTCTATGCAGAATAAACCTAGTAATCTGGTCTTCGGTCTCAGAAGTTGGTTTTCTTTTATTTTCTTTCTTTTTTTTTTTCCTAATCCCATAGTTCAGATTGAGAAGGATGCTTTCTTTGGTTACGTATGGTAGTGTCTTCTCCCTCGGAGGGTTGAAGTATTCAAGTTTGTCTGTCTTGCTTTGAAATGGGGTTGCCTTGGACATCTGTGTTGAGGATTTCTCTGCTGCCCATTGGTAAAATGTCTAATAGAGCCGATCACATTTAGCAGAGTTCAGATAAGAGTCTGGTTGCTACAAAATATCAAGTGTTTTCCCAGTTCTCTTGCCTCAGTTTCTGTATTTTTATTACTTAATGCATAGCAGGAGGACTGATGTGAACCCAGGAATAGTTAATATTGTAAAGTGGGTGTACGAAAGGTGTCACAGGTAAAGTAATAGTGTATAAACCTGCCTTTATTTACTAATGTTGTAGAATTACTGGTTCTACATTTACTAATGTTTTACCAGTGCAGAATACATCAATCATAAGATTAAATTGTTTTTTGCTCTTGTGGTTTTCCTCATGATAGCCTGCCTGATATCCTCCAGGGTGTACTTTTGTCTTTTTTTTTGGCTGCTGGGGATTGAACTCAGGGCCTTGTGCTTTCCAGGCAAGTGCTCTAACACTGAGCTAAATCCCCAGCCCTCCAGGGTGTACTTTCATCTTTCCTCTTTTACTCAGCCCAAGCTTGCTCTGCAGAGCCAGTTTCTCCCTCACTCTTCACTTTTACTTGTTCAACTTTGTCACCATTAAAAAAATACAAAAGATTAAATTGTTTTGAAATAGAAGGAAAAGTTGGTAAGTGATGGCATTTTGCTTAGTGACTTTTATACTTCAGACAGTGACTGTGTAGTGTCAGAGACCTGGGATTGTGAAAGTCAGCCTCAGAGAACTCTCATTTGATGCTGATTTCTCTATAAAGTGTTGTGTGAACAGGTCCAGGTGTAGAGCACTATGTAATACCTTATAATACTTGCCTTTCAGTCAATGACTAGGAAAAAATTTCTTCTACTTGTCTTTTGGACTGGTTTAACAGGTCTGGGGCTAGTGTTTTTGGTGGTTTTATTTTGTTGTGTTTTAATTTAAAACACCCCCCCCCCTTTTGGGGACTATTAACATGCTAGTAGTAGTCTTGAAAGAAAGAAATAAAAGTAAAAATTGTGGAATAATACACTGGAAATTAGGATTTCTACTTGGGGAGGAATCTTTTGGCAACTCAGAAAAATGTTGTTATATTACTATATGATGTGTTCTTAAAGATTAATAATTATAGGAGCTATATGTCAAGCATTTTTTCCAAACTCTTAAAATCATAAGATTATGAAGCAGTGAATAAACACTAAAGACTGGCTGAAAAAAAATTTTTTTGTGCTGGGAATGGAACTCAGGGCCTTGCTCTTACAACACAGGTGCTCTACCACTGAGCTAAATCCCTAATCCCTGAAAAATTTTTTTGGTAATTGTTGAGGTGGTTACCATTTTCAAATACTTTTCATTGATCTTCTACCTTAACAGATTCTTGCTTAGCTAGCTTTTGTTTGTTACTTTATTTTTAAAAAACTCAAGTATTTGCTACTTTACTTGAATCTAATGGACTGCTTTCAGGTGATATTAAGTAGATGTAAAACTATCACAAATAGTGTTACGAGAATTTAGCACTCGTGTAAAGACTATACATCTGATTGGGCATAAATTCACATCCAGCCAGTTAAATATTAGTTAAGTATGCTCTAATAATTCAGTTCTCTTATTTGTCACTTACTCAAGCTACCATTAAACCATCTAGTCTTTGAATATTTAAGGAGGCAAAAGCAAAGAAGCTTCAACAATATGGAATCTGAAGCACCCTACCCAAAGGTTGGTAGCCCCAAATAATCCCAGCTTCCATTGATGATATTTGGGATTTAAGCTCATTGGATCTCTTCAGCATGCATACTCATCTTTTTTGTTTTGAATTTATGATGTAGGCCAGGCTGAACTCAAACTTGTGGCGATCCTCCTGTCCCAGCCTCCTGAGTGCTGGGATTACAGGCGTGCACCACCACACCTGGCTTCCCCTCATCCTTTTTTATATAAGGAAGCACCATAAATACTATTTACCATCCCCTGACATGAGGAATTTATTTATTTTATTTTATTTTATTTTATTTTTTTTTTTTTTGGTGCTGGGGATCGAAGACATGAGGAATTTAAATCGCATGGCTATACTACTTATGAAGTTACTATCCTAGATAGAATAAGCTTGTAGAAATGATTTTTCTCTTTGAAATGGTAACACAAAGTTTGAATATTCTGAATGAACTCAGGAAGTGGAAAAGCAGATTCAGTTTTGGGGAAGATATTTTAAGAAATAGAAGGCCTCATTTATGAATACTTAGTTATACCCTATGATAGAAATAGAATAGATTCACTAAAGAAGTCCCTTAAATATTATTTTTTTTTGTAGATAGCTTTCAAATCTGTGTTTAGGATATCATATTACAGTGATACAGGCATACCCATGTTTGTAGCAGCACAATTCATAATAGGTAAATCTTGGGCATGGCCTATATGTCCATCAACAGATGACTGGATAAGGAAAATGTGGTATTCGCACAGTGGAGTACTATGTCATAAAGAAAGATAAACTTTGTAGGAAAATGGATGCACCTTGAGACCATAATGTTAAGTGAAATAAGTCGGACACACAAGCTTAAATATCACATGGTTTCTCTTACATGGCAAAACCAAAAGTATAAATAAAAAGCAAAATAGCCAGGCATAGTGGCACATGCCTGTAATGTCAGCACTGAGGAAGCTGAGGCAGGAGGATCTCCATGAGTTTGAGGCCTGTCTCAGCTACATAGTGAGTTCAAGGCTACCATAATGAATTCAAGGCCAGCCTGAACTATATAGCAAGACCCTGTCTCAAAAAACAAAACAAAATAAATAACCAAATGGGAAGTAGGAGACATATCCTTCTCAAAGGGAAGTAAAGAGGGAGAGGTGGGAAAAGGGATGAAAAAAGGAATAAGATGTGTTATGTATGTGTACCAACTCGCCACAAGGAATGTAAACATGTACTACAAATATATACTAATAAATTTTTAAAGATCTGTTTTCAGTCATTCAAATTTGCATACATGTATGTATATGTATTTATACATACACCAAGTTGGAAGATAATAGGTTGATAGGAGGTTCCATAAATCCTTAATGTTTATTAGGAATTATATCAGTAGATTAGCACCAGGATAATGATGGATAGCTTGTTGTGTTTTATGTTTCAGCATTTAGTGGAATTCCTGGCCCTAGCAAAACAATTTATTTAATTTTCCTTTAATTCCATCTCATAAAATACAATAATAGATCATGTAGTGTTGGAAAGTGTGTAAGGAACTTTCTTGTTCAATTGTCCACTTTATCTGATATTTCTGTTGAAAACTTCCATCTATTTGCATTTCACCGTCTGACTTAGTGCATCATGGGTGAACTCTGTGAGTGTGTGTCTGTGCACATGCGTGTGTGTCCTGGAGATTAAACCCAGGATCTCGTGCATACTAAGCATGTACTTTTTTTTGTTTTTTTTTTTTCTTCCTTTGGTGCTGGGGATGGAACTCAGGGCCTTGTGCTTGCAAGGCAAGCACTCTAACTACTGAGCTAAATCCCCGGGCCTCCTAAGCATGTACTTTACCACTTAACTATAGCAGGAATTCTTCATTACTTTCAAATTAAAATTACTTAAACTGCATAGGCTGTTGTAACTCTGAAAGGATTAGGGATTACTGCTTTAACCTGTAAACTTCTCCAGCTCTAGCTCTCCACCTGTTAATGTAAAATATAATGAGCCATCACATCCAGATGACTTGGAGACTAAAAAAAAAAAATTGTACAGTATTTCTTCAAAGAATTGTTTTCGGGTTGGGGGTTTAGCGCAAGTGGTAGAGCGTTTGCCTAGCCAATGCAAGGCCCTGAGTTTGATCCCCAGCATTCCCCCCACAAAAAAGGAATTTTTTTTGAAGCAGGGTCTTGCTACATACTTCAAACTGGCCTTGAACTCACTATGTAGCCCAGGCTAGCCTCTGACCCGAAGAGATTCTTCTGCCCCAGCTTCCTGAGTGCTGGGATTACAGGTGTGCACCACCAGACATGGTTTCTTCAAAGACATTCTTATCTTTGAGATTCTTTGGAAGGTAACTGATACACTTGAATCACGATCTTTCTTTGAATCCTGCTCTATGAAATAAGGTTATGAGCATATATAATTGATTCATAACACCAGAGCTTTAAAAAAAAATTTTTTTTTTTTGGCTTTTTGAAACAGTGTCTCACTATGTAGTACAGACTAGCCTGAAACTTGTGATGCTTTTGCTCCAGCCTCCCAAGTGCTGGGATTACAGCATCACTGTGCGTGGCTATACCAGAGCCTTTTTTTTTTTTTTTTTGGTACCGGGAATCGAACTCAGGGCCTCATGCTTGCAAGGCAAGCACTCTAACCACTGAGCTAAATCCCCGGCCCTTACCAGAGCCTTTTGAATTCACAAAATTGCTTTTGCGAGGTCTACAAACTTTTCCAGAGAATAGCATTTGAAATAGACAGTTGACTCACGTCTCACAGCTTTGTAAGGAACTCAGATCATTTGGATTCTGATGAAAAAGCCTTCAAAGTCTAGTGTTTACATAGCATTGTGAGGCATTGAGGGTGGTGAGTCTTAAGACAGTTGGAAGACAGGATAACTTTTCTCAGTTTCATTGAGAAGATAATTTAGTCAATTACGCAGTAAAACATATACAGTAGTACTAATAAATAAGTGAATTATATTTCAGTTATTTTAAGGGTCAGACAGACTAAAATAAAGTATCAGAATGGCATAGATTAATTTGGGAAAGCCTTTTTATTAAATTTATTTAAAATCTTCAGTTGGTAATATGTAAGCAACACATTCATAAGAGTCAAAAGTACAAAATACTCTAGAGTGACATTCTCCCTCCTAACTTTGTCTTACAGTCACCTAGTTCCCCATACCAGAAACAGTCAGTGTTACTAATTTCTTCATAATTATCAGATTATTAATTTATATTTAATGTTAATTTCTTAATAACTCACTGAGATTTTCCATGTTTTTGAGAGTTTTAGTGGTGGTTATTTCTTTATTAGTTCAGGTTTGCTTTGAGTTCGAGGCAATCCTCCTGCCTCAGCCTCCTGAGTGCTGGGATTACAGGCAAGCCCTACCACATTCAGCTCTATTGTTTCTTTTCTTGAGTCAGGGTTTTACTATGTAGTTCAGGCCGGCATTGAACTCATGATCCGCCTGCCTCAGCCTCCCAAGGAGCTGGGATTACACATGTGCACCACCATGTATGGCTGATTTTACAACTTTTCAAGCAGATGTCTATGTTTAACTCCCTGCCCCCATCATACTCACTTATACAAATGAGGCATACTTTTTATTTTTTATTTTTTGAGATAGGGTCTCAACTGTGTAGTTCTGACTGACTTTGGACTCATTATGTAGCATAGGCTAACCTCGAACTCAGATGATCCCCTTGCCTCAGCCTCCTATGTGCTGGGGTTACAGGTATGTGCCACCATAACTGCCTACCTTTGGTTACTTCATATCATTAAAGACCCTTTATACTTTCATTTTCATCTGTAATACATGCACATAATAAAAATCATACAGTTCCACAAAGTTAATTACCAAAAAACCATCAGTTCTTAGCCACTTTGTACTCTTTTTAGCTCGTGTATTTGATATATATCTTTTTGTCTGTAAATAACATACTGTCTTGCTACAGCATGATTTTTCATTGTTGCCTATTAATATTCTATTACAGAAAATGAGGATTTGACTCTTTCTATTCCTTATCCTCACTATTCATTTTATTTATTTATTTATTTATTTATTTATTTATTTTTTTGTGGTGCCAGGGATCAAACGCAGGCCCTTGTGCTTGCAAGGCAAGCACTCTAATCACTGAGCTAAATCCCCAGCCCCCTTGTTTTTTTATTTTAAACCAAGAACATGTATTGGTACATTTTACATATAATGGTTACATTCATCACATTTATTTTGTACCTGTACATGATGCATCTTCGTTCTCCCCCCTCTTCCCCGCCCCTCCCCTCTGTTCCCTCCCTCCCTTTTTACAGCAGGTTTATTCATAATTTTCCATATCTTCCCTTTCCCTTTTCTTTCCTTTGTTGCCTTTCTGCTTTTCCCCTTCTTTCTTTCTAGTACTCTCCTCTCCTTTGTATATTATCTTCCTTTTATATAATATCTATTACACCTCTTTGTCCTTATTTACAGTTATGATTTCTCATATCAGAGAGACAATTCGATGTGTACTCATGAGTGTCTGATTTATTTCACTTAAAAGTATGTTCTCAAGGAACATCCATTTATATATGAATGACTCTAGTTTATCCTTTTTTATGGCT